>DWDU01003361.1:0-11674 GCA_018245575.1 Jemadia suekentonmiller
CGACTTCAGTTATCTTCAAAGGCTACAAACTAAGCTTAGCTGTTTAATGGGGAAAATATATCACACATAGAAATATGGAATTATGTACGCATTAAAAATATTAAATTCAAATAAAGTTGCATGATGATTATTTAATTTAAATGCTTTGAATTTTTAACCCTGTTTTTTTTTAGGAACGAGGGTTGGTTTCTATTTAAATGCCGACACCATCGTATGAATTAAAAATAACAAGTGTGCTATTATTCATATGCCTAAGGACGTTGCTGCAACTACCGCCTGGAACTTAATTATGGAGGTAGAAGGAAGGTATTCTTCTCTACATCAGTCAGATCAGTTACTCATTCTTTACGAATCCGTAGCACCTTCTACGACATCGCTTGTCGGCATTATCTAAGCGGTACGTAGAATGAGACGGTCCGATACCCGCTTATGGCCAAGATGACTATCGCCCATAACCTACATAAAAACATGATGGTTTAAGACTTATATCCAAACCAAATATTGAGCTGTAGATAGTACATAACCACAAAAAACCTCGTGTCAAAATTTTACCAACAATTTTCATCTTGATACACTGTAGTACAGTGCAGTGTAGTACTCTTTGATTGTCATTTTACGTCACTCTTGGTTTCGCCCTCACAATTTCGCACAAGCACTTTCTCGAGCGTATTCAAACAAATCACAAAAGACAGCTCAGACTCTGCCACTCATATTGTTTGTATGTACACTACACGCATGCGTTCCCGGTTTCAAGCTACATATTTATTTTCGTACGTCGCAAGATTTCAGGTAAAATTCCAGGCATGTTTTTGATAGAAAATAATACGAGTATATTATCCTGACAATATGTAATTTATGGAGATTTCTAACGATTTATTACAAAAATTTGTACTAGAAAACGATTTGAAGCAACTTAAGAGAATTAATGTTTTTGTAGTGTTCAAAATCTTATACATACATACATACATATCTTCATCCCAGGTCCCTTGCGGGGTAGGCAGAGAGCACCGAGTGCCAAATAACTCTATCCTTACAGATATGCCGCGCCTCTTCCACATTCATCACTCTCTTCATATATGAACGCTGGTTTCGGAGACTTCTGACTCCCCATCGGCCAATATCTGGCCTATTTGATCAAGATAAGTGAGTCTTGGCCTCCCGCGACACTGTATATCTGCTTCGTCATTGTTTCTTCAGCCATTCTCTCAACATGTCCGAATCAACGGAACATGCCCTTTTTCATTTTTACACCAAAATCTTATAGGCCTTATTATATTATATTTGACTAGCCTGTTGGTGCAGTGGTTAGCGGTTAGGGTTCGATTCCCACACAGAATAAATATTTGTGATGAGCACAAGTATTTGTTCTGTGTGGGTGTAAAAATAAAAAATATATCTATTTAAGTATATATTTAAATGTATTTATGTAGTTTATCAGCCGTCTGGTTACCATACCACAAGCTCTCTTGACGTTTAATTTGGGATCAGATGGCCGTGCGGGATGTCCCGAGATATTATAATTATTATTATTAATATAGGATTTATTGAGCTGAATTCTTAAGGCACTTCGTGTTCTAGGGCATAAAACTATTTTATTTTTGTGTGCGCCGTCTTAACCTACGTATGACTTCTTTCAGGAGCTACATAGAACATTTTCCCAGCATAAGACAGTTCCTATTATTCCAGGCTACTCGTATTCCGATTCTTATTATTCATCCAAAAAACATCTACCCCGGAAACTTTCTCTCTCTTCGGTCTATGACGTACTATAGCAGATCGTGATCAGTGGAACCTTTTTCTGTAAGTTTAATTCCCGGACGTCTTCATCGTCTTTGTAGTTATTTTGAAATAACAGCCCCTGACCTTGGTCAATGCGTACGGTTAGCTCTCATTCTCGAGTTCTTGTTGTCTCGCTATTGCCAACAATGACCAATTGCCTTCTCTTCGTATTTTGTAATCAAAACATGCTATAAGCAAGTAGTGAGGGCATCCAAAGCTGAATGCCATTTAGGTTCCACTATTGAACCAAAGCATCTCTTTACGACTACTCTACTCTTACTTTACATTGATTAGAAAACGCTTATAAATTTCACTAAAACTTTTCAATCAGTATTAGGACAGATGTAAAATTTTTTTTAATCAAACCAGTGCTTGTCGAAGACAGAACGAATTATGTTAAAAAGTTCAAACGCAAGCTAAATCATATCACGCTTTGCATTCTTTAAAATGTCACAGCAACATTGAGCGTGCATCCTCGGAGTTAGCTTTTAATAGAATTTTCTTTTAAGTGACAAAGAAAAGCTTCCATTATGTCACTCGTAATATTTAATGCGACTGTAACTATACTTCTGTCTGTTAAGTTTCCATTTTGTATTACCGTGAATATTGTCTGTTTTAATATAAACAGTTTTATGCAGATAACGTGCCATATGACGTAAACATTTTTCCTATTTTAAAGAATATATTTTGTAATATACTGCTTTTGTATATACATACTAGTATTTTTTGTACCTGCATCGACGTGTTTCTTATAAATGCTTGGCGCACGTAATTCATGGGAACTAAGTCGGTTGAAAGAAAAACACAACGACGACGACGAAAATGTGGTGTCGGATGGTCGGTATAAATTAATGGCGTCTGTGATACTTCATGTTATATAAGCTTAAGCAAGATTATCACTTAAAACTAAGTTCAATTCGAGAAGACGCTATGTGGTATAAAAAATCAATGATAAAAAGATAAGTAGGTATACGAGATAAGAGACAAGGCCATATTAAACTTACACTTAATCGACGAACACGCTATAAGTATACACAAGCAATTGGACTACACATTTAAGGGAATGCATGAAATAAAATATTCACCAAGCGGCACAATCCTGAAAGTTTACGCAACGAACAAGACTCAATCACGAAATGTAAGGTAATTACTCAACGGAACATCGCCGGACCCGCTCTTTGAATCAAATCTATTGTCATCAAAAATACCGAGAAATCAGAAATAATGGCTAGCTTTTTGAATATCGGTCGTGAAGCATGTCGGATGAGACTGGAGAAATTGAACATAGTGATATTAGTAACAATAACGATAGTGATAATTTAAAACAAACAAAATAGAAATGAAATTCTAACTGATATGTTAAACTTATTGTACGAACGTATTACTTTCTTCTGGATTTTAATTGAAAAGTCTTGCGTACCCAGTCAGTTTCATTGAATACGTTACTGGATTAATGAAGCTGGAGCACTCTTGTGATTAAGCGGATTATATTGTTCGTAGCGTCATGATTCTAAGTTACAACACCTACAATTCATTAACAACGAAATTCGAATCGTTAATTGTATGTTACTATTAAATAATTATTATCACATGATGAATGTTCAACATTAATCGCATTCACAACACGTCCTCTTTACATTGAAATTCTATCAGCGTGATTCAATATTGATTTGTTCCATAGTTTTATCTGATTCCACAATGTCTACATGTTGGGACCTTTTCCGTGTTTCACACAAGAAATCAAGATAACTCCAACGACACCCCATATATCAGAATAAGTCTAGTCGGAGAGGGCCTTTGAAGGATAATTTATTAACGTCCATAAACAGTTTCTTGCGGAGAACTTGGTTAGAATAATTAAATTATTAGAATACATTTAACTACAATAACGTAGAATGTACAAATTATAAATCAACGTCGGTAGATAAAGTTTGATACAATAATAAACTGATATATATTCAAACGTAGGTATTCTATAATATAATCATAATCTAAAATAATCTCCAATTCCTTAAAATAATCATCTATTAACTAAAGCCAGTAAATTAACTGTATTAAAAATTGCCAAAATAAATAAAAATATTCAACATTACGCGTATCATTGTCATGTGACAAATATTGTGAGGCGAGAATAAGTATTATTTACAACAGTAGGTACCTGAACTAATCTCTCACTCACTTCCGGTGTAGTCTACAAGAGCAATTAACGATAAAATTATTAAAACAAACTCTTTATTAACTCTTATTAAAACAAAGTGAAAGAACCAAGTTCGTTTTTACTATGGGTGTTTTATTGTCACATAGATCAAATCTACTGATGACCTGAAGTAGTTAAAAGAGATGTCATGATTCATTTTTCGAATATCTATCGACAACTAAGCGACTTCGTTTCAACGTTTATGAATCGGTCAAATACATGAAACACATCTGTCGACATCGGTGTACGTGGCTGCTGTAGCGAAGTTAAAAATTAATTAATTTACAATTTTGAATATAGAATTTTTTTATCAGCTCCGATTAGGATAATTTATTGTTTAATGTTAAATAGGTCTACGTCGCTCGCAATGTATTTTGCACTCCGCTTCGCTGTTAAATCTATTTTCGTTCCCGCCGCATCCCGAGTAGAACATCGGCATACATTTTCTTCTCGCCACATCAAAGAAGTACAATACGAACATACTATTGCACGGACCTTTTGAAGGTGCCTGGTAACAATAATACGGTATGTTCATCAGATTGGACGGAAAGAGACCTTCGTCTGGACCTGAAATTGATTAAAACCGGTGATATATGAGAGAGTGGAGCGCGCGGTACTCATTAATTGTAACACGTAATAACGGGTGTGATCATAAAAATTGATTTATTATAGAATACAGCGTTAATCCTGGAAAAATATAGAAAACACTGCGAATTATTGAATAACGCGAACACTGTAAGTTCAATCATTTTACCAACACAATTAAATTTGTCATGTTCCAACGTCTAATAGGCTTACAATAATGAAGGAGGTTTATATAATAATACTAGGTAAATACATAATTGAAAATTACTTATTGAGTGTAAAATGTAAAATATTACATTAAACAGTAACTGAAACTATAGCGACTAGTTATATACTTTACATATTTGAGTAAATTAGTCTAAAACAAACAGAAAACTCACGTCCATATTTGACGTAATCGTGAACCGCTCTCGCGGCCACTACCAAGAATAACAACAGAACGAACAATACCCTCATAATCGAATCCTTCGTACTAAAATAATTGTGCATTTGTGAGCGCATTTTCCAATCAAGCGGCGTGGCAATCAAAAACAATCGAGTGTACAAATCTATTCGGCATTTTTATTGCACGCGTACCAATGAATTTTAGATAACGAACCGATATTGGACACGATTTTTACCGATGTCTATTGTAATTTCGTATCGACACCGGTCGGATCACTTCATATGTTATCACATATATATTTAAGCATATATTTCAGTGTGATGTTTAAACGTGATTTATTAACACGTGTACATTTTTAAAACACTACGATAATGATCAAAGTCAATCAGAAAGTTTTATGAAATTATTATTACGAAAGTATAGCGAACCCACCGTTTTAACTCAACGTGGTCTGAGCGAAATGCTATGAAATATTTTATTGACTTTGCAGATAGTACGTAGAAACAATTGTGATTCCAATAAAAAATTCCAAAACTTATTTACTTTACGACTTAGTTGAACGTCTTTCTCGTAATATTCCAATAACACATCTTGGATGAGAGTAAAATTTCCACAGAATCTTCACGGGTACTTATGTATTTTGTTTTTCCAATATTGTGTTCAAATGTGAATTATTAATTTCCATTTAAAATTTCTCTAGAGATTTAGGAGTACTGTTCCCCGTCAAATTTCCAATCCATTTCCATTTCCAAATTCCATCTCCAATAATCATGATGTTCTTAAGCATAAAGTATGAAAGAGCAGGCGGCAGTGGCATGTGGCTGCCAGCGCCTACAGACATCTGTAACCGTCCTCGAAGAGCATACTAGGAGTTGAGTTATTTCAGTTAGTAAAATTTGTTTTAAAATTATTAGTTTGAAATTTGTCAGAGAACTGCAGGAATAAGGGTTGTTAGTATCTCTAGCCTTATTAGTACATAATTAGATATGCATATTAGGATAAGTACAATTCGTAATTAGTAACCGATTCGCTGACGATTACTACTCGTTAGGACTAAGATGTTCGCCTCTAATATAAACGTGGATCGACATACAAATCGTTCAAACCAAAACACAAAACACAACTTGTCAAAATCACTTGACGAGAAAAATCTGCCAAACCTTGGAGCGATACTAGTAGGTACATGCATTCTACTAGATACATTCTACTAATAGCTCATCTTTATTTCCAATCGGAACCAAGAAATTTAGCATTTAACCAACATTTCAGTGATCATACGTCAATTTTTTAAATTGGAATCCTTCCGAAATCCTTAAGAAATCTCTTTACTCGTAAAGCGCCTATTATATTATTATTTCCCTGGAGACTATTATGTTCACTACATAACACTAGCTTTTTATATCGGAAAAAGGCAAGATCACTCTGAAACGATTCACGAGAGCGGAGGATACATTTTTTTCTGTTTATAGATTTTCTTGTTTGGTTCATTTAGAACGGCTGAAGATTTTATGTTTCAGAGGTGGTAAGAAAGTAAACTTAGTTGCAATATTTATAAAGTTAAAAATGAAAACAGCTTGAAAAAACGAAAACATGTTTTGCGGGAACAAACGTGCGGCTGCCCTCCGCTCCCTCTCTAGTTTTATTTCCGTCCATAAAACATCTTGTTCTAGTCTAGTACGAGCTGCCGCCTTTCGAAACGGAGATACAATGCCACATCAAAAATAACATCAAAACAAACCGGGAACACTTGACACAGATCGACGTAACATCAGTAGGTCAACCCCTTCAACCTACTGTTATTACGTAAGTTCATAGACATCTATGTCACATTCACAGAATGTCCACGGAGGGTGCAGTGCAATGTGAGCTAAGAAGATGGTAAGGGCAAGTTACCTCAAAATTAACAATATCAAAAAATCTAGTATAACTAGAATAAGGCAGAAGTGCAACTAATACCTTATCAAGTGTAAGTACCTCATTGCGGCGTTTCGGTTCAAATTATAATAATACATGTTTTTTAGATTGATGCGATAAAAAAAAATTACTTATACTTCGTGTAGGACGCAGACTTACAAGGGGTTTAGTGTTGACATAGACTGCACAAGCCTATGTTACTTCCATTACATAAAGTAGGAGGAGACCCATGTCCAACTAAAGGATAACAGACGCTTTGATTACAATGATGATGACAAATATAAGAATGAAACTGTCAGAATACAAAAAGTAATAACACTAAAAAAATCGTCTTGAAAAAAGCGAAAGTAATAAAAATGGTTACGTAATATTCCTTAATACTTTCAGTAAATCACAAATAAACAGGCGAACAAACAAAACGTTCCCTGCATAACAAAGACATTTATTACAACATTGACAGATGGTGCTGTGAGCGCCTCTGCCAAAGTATGTTGGAACATAAAGACCGCAATGTAAACTAAGACTAAGGTGCTATGTAGGAGGCCTTTAGTGTTCAATGGACGGAGGCAAACTAATTTCTATTAACGTCGTTACGAAGGATCCAAGATCCCAAACTTATGTTACATTCGAGAACGTAACGTTATACGGACGAGATGTTACCGATAATCATAATGTGAGAAGTTCACTGTGCAAATTCACAAAATGGATAGATATTGCCGATGTAGAATTGCTTACATTAATTCCACTTCTCTCACGCAACGAACTCGCTTCATTTACCCAGGCCGTACCGAAAACAAATTAATCGACTTAACCACGACGAAAACTTCGAGACTTGAAAACACAAAAGCAATAGAATTAGGTTTTAATGTCAAAATGAGCTACACGTTTGTATCACGACGTTTATTATATACTTCCATCTATTTAAAATGCTACTTAAAATTTAACAGATGATATACCTACATATATTTTGTTGTTTCTTATTAATACTTTACTACAAACGTCAACTATTCCTATACGTTATCGGTCATAGACAAAATATATTTCGTCTGACATACTATTCTGGTATTGGTAAAATTAAGTTAAAGAGCAAAAGAGCTTCATTTATACGTACCGATAACTATTAAGTCCACGTTCTTGACTTTAGGGTTTGCCATTTCAGTTCTGATGTAAATGGAGTCTTAAGAACGGGTTCGATTCAGTGCATTGTCATCAACATCAGCTCTACCCCTCCACTCTCATTCCATCGTTGAACAAGAGTCAAACGACCATTGGCTCACCACCCATTCCATAGTGGGACGTAAGCGTAACGGGTGAAACGTTTGAGTGTAGTACACTTCTCTGCATAACTCTTCGTAGATTACAGACGTGATGTAAAGTATACGTATTATCTCTCCTCTCCTATATATCAATACGCAATGATTAAAAAGGGTGTAAGTGTCTACTCGTATATGAGCGAATAAATAACAACGTCTCGGCCCTCTAACCTGTAACAGAGAAGATACTCTGAAACATAAGTGCGGTCGTAACGTATGACGGTTATTCATAACTTATAACAGGAACAACCTTACCTACGACGTCCTTTGTCATACTAAAGGAAATTTATTTCCACAACGTAACCCGAATAGTGATTACGTGATACTACTCGCTTATATTAAAATTTTAACACGCTTATGAAAAATAATTTAGTTGAGTATTTTTTTTTGTAATGCAATTCTTTATGGTTAAAATACTGTTATTCCCTTTCTCTTATAAAACTTTCAATACAGGGTTTCATTTCAAACTAATAATAAAATATTACAACATAATACACCTATATACAAATATAATTGCCTCTAATTAAACTTCATATAATGAGGAATGAAATTATTATACTACTATTGTACCCGTGAAATAAATTAAAATACAAAATACATTTCTTTTCATTATCAAACTGAAAACATCGAAGATAGGTACACTACACAGGGTGTTTGTTCATTATCAATTTACTGACGCGTGAACTCGATATGTTTCCACGTCCGACATTGTTTACACAGTTCGATGGCATGATCCGTTATTAGTTTGACGTATCTTCCCGACACTTAATGCACCACCAAACTAATGAAACTCTAGACGTGAAATTTTCACTGTACCAAATAACCGTGCTTATATTTTAAAGTTCATTATTGTAAATTATGAAGTAAAAGCCTTAAATTATAAACTTGATTTTTAAATTATCAAACTAATGGAACTTCGGTGGATGGTAATGGATTTGCCTGAAATGCGATCGACCATTAAATCGAGTCAGTAACTTTTATGGCCGCTATGAATTTGGTTATCGTGAAAAAATCTGTTTTATTTCAGGAAACGCTCCCGTTCACCAGGCATTTAAATGAAATATCTGTATATAGATGTTGTTTTCAACACGTAAAATTTTAACCATTCTCGAGTGCATAGAGACGTTATGTGACGTCATATTAAGCTGGTCTACTATCATTTAACATCCCAAATTTTAAAACGAAAATTAAGTGAAAAAAGAAAATATAAAAATCTTAAAACTATTTGAAAATAACAAAAAATATCCCGAATTGACATAACCGATCTACGTACTCGTATTCATATTACACATACATATCGTGCTCTTTAAAATCTAACGCCTCTTGAGTATCTACATAAAAATTACATTTCCGCAAAAATACGATGTGTCAAGTCTATAGAATGGAGTGTAATTATGAAATTTCATAAAAATTTGCGATAGATTTCTTGTTGATCTCAAATTGGCACATCACATGAACAGTAGGTACAAGAAAATGTAATATCGCCGGCAAGTTACGCGAGATTTACGAGATCAAACGCTTTATTACACGAAGAAACAATTTTCATCAGTGCTCTGCATAACAGTTTGGTACAATGTTGCTTAAAAATGTTTCAAATTCTTTCATGCAAGACGATTAACCGTCATTCGAATCCTCCGGGGTGCACGATAAATTCCCCAGACTAATAAACTTTATTGGATCCGCTGATGTTAAACATTAAATATACGAAAGAGAATGGAAGCTTATAAGTAAGAAAAAGTTGCACAAGAAGATTCGAAGGTATCGTTGATGCTTCGATTGTTGCACAAGCCGTAAATGAAAAATTACAAAAGAAGAATATCTTTGTTACAAATAATTTTGGTAGAAAAGAAGCATTTTTATTTCAATAAAAATGTATTATAAAAATTATTATACTATAACACTTTATTTCAAATTCTCTTTAGATTGTATTTGTTACAGCTATCCAGACGAAAACAAGTAAAAATGGCTGCTGCACCAAAATCCTCAAGCATCTTAGAAACTGTAACATCGTAATGAAAATGCTAAACGTTTTATACGTTTTTATGCATACGTAGCTATCAAATTGAAGAAGCAAATCTATACAGGATGTTAGATATTTATACATTAAGAAATAGGTTTATTATTATTATTTATTATTTGTTTTAGAATACATTACAACAATGTATGTATGTGGAATGAGTATGTGAAAATGTGCCTGACAGTGCACGAATATAACTTACAAATATAACATTCACACCTGACAGTACAGCTTAGCGGAGATCGTTTAAAAAGGTAACAATAGTGACAGAGACCTTAATTTTTCGCTAAGTCACGAGGCACATCATACTTCCCTATAGAAAGGTTAGTTTTGTAATTACTAGGAACGTACACTGACTCGGCAGATCATTTATTCGCACAATTGAACTGAAGTGGGTCGGCTGCAATCATCGCAAAACGCGAAAGACTATACGTTTAAAACTTGTTCTTGTAATAAGGGAACAATAACATTTCAACTAAAGATCCACGACAAGTGAACAAGAGCGGCAGAGAAATGACGACGCCGGGCGCGGCGCGACTCTAATTATGAAGAGAAGACTAGCAATTTGTCTTAAAGTAGAAGAACCGTTTATTTACACCGATGGACTTGAAAGTAATGTAGGCAGACTAATTAAAACAGTGGAACTTGTGAACGGTGAACATACTACGAAGCGAATTTGAGTATATAAGAAAATTTTAATAACTAAAGGCATTGTTCTCAAGTTACATAAATAATTTGAGATATGAAACTTGGCAAAATATAAAAATTAAACCGTAGAGAAACGTAAAACGACTAATCCTTGAGAAAGAAGATTAATAATGTAAAACTTAATTATGAAGTTAGTACTGATTATTTACTAAATTTATGATTCCCAAAACACCAAAGTTATATTTCATCCATGAAATAAAAGGGATTACCAATATACCATTGTCTAATTGGCTAAGGCTAAGACGGCTTCAATTAACGCAAGCTGCTTGGTGGGAGCTTGTCTCGTTGTTAGAAAAAAAATTAAAGTACGATACTTTACGAGATAAACATTTTCAATAAGGTCCACATCACATTCGGCCCTTGGTACTAGCTTTAAAACATAATGATGTAATATATCAAGTACGTAAGTCTTTACTTCATTTCTACTATTTGAACTACAACACTTATTTAATAATGAATTATTTTTGCACATTAAGGTTCTTAAAAATATGAACTGTCCACGAAATCCCCAAGCTTTGCACGAATAATTTTATTCAACCACGCTAACCGGAATGAAGGGTTTAAATAATTTTGAATGGATTAAAACGCTGGCAGTAATTTAGCTCACTTTTAGTCTCTCGGCCCGTCAGTAGCGTCGAAAGGAAAATTCATGTTGCAAAGCATTGAGTTATTAAATTATGATTTTTTGTAATGTGTGTAATACTTGACTGCCTCGTTGGTCGTGTTGGTTGCAAGTGCGACTGCCGATCGGGAGGTCCTGGGTTCGATTCCCGGGT
>DWDU01003362.1:0-11674 GCA_018245575.1 Jemadia suekentonmiller
TTACTACAAATATAAATATTTCATTGAATAGAATTTAGTCACAAATTATTGTCTGTCAAAAAATCCTTAACGTTATAATAGCATTTATTAATCAATAAAGTTTCAAGTTTTTTCTTAAACTCAATAGTGTCAATAGTGGCACGAATAGATTTTGGTAATTTATTAAAAATACTGGGTGCTATGCCAAAGAAGCTTTGCCTGTAGAGGTGCGTTTTACATGCAACCGAACATAATTTATCATCGTGCCCTGTTCTGGTGCGAAATTCTATGTTGTTCCTTACAAACAGACAGCACTCTAAATTTAATATAAATGATTAAAAAAAATCTGGGACGTGAAATTGTAACAGTATTGAAACGTTTTCATAGAGATGTAAAATATTAAATGTTCTTAACTATTGCAGTCCGTATTTAATACTTAGATGTTGGATGATATTGTCATTTTCTCAAACAATATATATTATATATACACTGTTTATAAGTTTTTGTGATCTTTAGACAAAAAATCTTTTAATATTTGTTTACAGAGCAGTAGTAGACTAGCTAGTAAACATTCTGATTCTAATACTTGGAAGAGTACGGAGTTACATATACATATATAGCTTGAAAATCAAACGTCTCTCGCTTTAAATGTGAAGGAGATATTGTAAAATTCAACCTTTCCCTTAGACATTACCTAAGATATGTGAAGTCTGAAAATCCGTACAAGGTCAGTGATGTCCACTATGGCCTTAACCCTGTTCAGAATGAGAGAAGACCTGTATCCAGCAATAGAAAGATAAGATCTTTAATAGGTTTATTTTTAAACAATGCCGTTCAATATTTCCTATAGATCAATGGCCTAACGCTTCAAATAGGGCAACGAGTGGGCAGCTTTAAATCAGTGTTAGATAATTACCATTTCACCTACGTATTGTGCTTACACAACGTTGTAATGAGCTCAGCTCGTTTCATATTATAATGATGAAGGTTCAGTGTATAATTAGATCTTGTATATACACCTTCCGGGGTCAAATTTAATATAAGTACTAATTTATAAAATTTCAGTTTAAATGTCTCGGCCAATTTTACACCCTTTTGAGAATACGTAATATCACGCCTGTATTCCCGAAGACGCAGGCAGAGGAGTGCAATACACTCCCACGTTTCATCAGTTACGTTTATGTCCCATTGTGGAATAGGTATGGAACTATGGAATAGGGTACACATCTAGACTCCAAGTCATTATTAGAAAATCTAAGTTGGAAAAAAATGTACCCGACCCGGGATTCGAAATCAGGACCTCACAATCGGATGTCGCGCTGGCTACTAACATGACCCACAATGCGGTCGTCATATGTGAGAATATTGCGAAAATCCGGACAATATAAAGAGCTCTTTTTCGTAGCTGGAAATGTACTAGAAATATTCGGTTTGCATACAAATTTCCTATCAATTTACGATATCTCATATTTGAAGCAAACAATTTCGTTGAAGAAGAAGTGTGCGCTAGTCACGTTTATCACGACTAACACAACATATTTGTATAAAACGCACATAAAACTAAAATTACATTTACGTTCCTATGTTATTTCACATTCGTTATAGGTTATAAGTTACAGACGTCACGTTATTGCGCACAACGATGATTACCAACGTTTCCTTCCTCGACGAGTGGGTGATCTCGGCTCTGAGGCAATATCGCTCGAAACAACCACCTATCATTAGCCACGGATCGACCTACATGAAATTATCAATGCTGTTTTATGTTAGAAATAAACTGAATTGACGCCACCTAATACTTTTTATGTGTTATATAGTTACAAATATGTAACTATATGTATATGTAACTATGCAATTTTTAATGTTTTTATCATCCGTATTTGATTGCTTTGTATGTAAATGGGAGCGACTATACTGAACCAGGCTGATAAAGGAATTACCAATCGGTATAAATAATGCAAATTGAATATACTACAAAAACAAGTCATAAAACTATGTTAGAACGCATCGAATATTTGAGCTTTGTTAAAACCCAAAATGATGTTTATACTACGGTCTCATCTTTGCGAGTTCGCTTTTGAAAAAATTGATGATACGAGATATATTTGGAGTTAAAATCGTTTATTACATTAATACCATTTAAGAATAAGTTGGAATGGTTCATGACACATAGGTACACTAATCATAGTTTGGCGCACAGTGGCGACACTATTAATTACGAGAACAATACGCAACATATTACAGAAACTATTCGCTATTCTTCTACTTGTAATGTTTATAACGTAAGTCCAAAAGAAATCAAATATATCATAACTGTTTAGTAACAAATAATGAAACATTTTTATACAAATACTTTTACACAAATTGAATGTTCGAATTAATAAGGTATTTCTAACTCGTAACATAACTACTAACTTATAACTATAATTTCTAACTCATTTTGCTATGTTCAACATAATATTCTATTTAATTACTGGAAGCGTTAGACACAAGAGGATTTTAATCTTATTAGCTAGTACTTAGTGGTCTTAAAATTTTCCATGGGAACATTAAAGCACATTTGGGCGTGAGTAATCAGCTAGTGGAAATCCTGGCTATATCCGTAATTAAAAATAAAACGAAGGAAGAGGAAAGCGTCCACGTTTCTAGCGCCTCTTTGAAGTCACCGTCGTTTCAAATATCGTTAACTACTCGCCACTAGCTATCACATACGTAGCTATAATAAAGATGCTCCGAACAGAGCAACGCACAATGAATTTTACGTAATAAAATAATTATCAAAGAAAATATCAATTTTCAATTAATTGTCATAGATGAGACAAATAATTAATGTAACTGTAATTTAATTGATTAAATTGTGTTCAGTTTAACAAATATGTTTTTTTAGGATAGTCTGACTAGCCGGACAATTAATTAATTTCAATTTCATCATGATATCCATGTACTGTCTGCACTTAACCGGCTATTAACAGGCAGCGTGTAAACTTCCCTAACTAAATTTTGGAACAATTTCAAGTTGCTGATGCAGTTCCTAACAGATTCATCATTAGTGACGAGGCTCGGGTTCAGGAAAGGATACGTCAACGGACAGTATTCTTGGATCTGGAGAGCAGAATGCTTCCAAATATTGTTAATGTAATCTTAAAAAAGTGAAAGTTTAGCGCGCCACGTGGCTAGAAGGCATTGACCGTGCTGCCTGTCAATTACGAAGTAGTCCTCATCACTGTCAACGGTAACTGTTACCATGACATGATGCGATGTTTTTGGTAGGTCCGAATCTAGTCGGGCTATCCAGAAAAAAAAAACCGTGAGTTAAGCCCATACTTATATACTAATGATGTCATTGGTGCAAAAGAAATTTGAAACTAATTTATCCCTTAACAATACACTAACCACTCACATTTACTTTAAGATGAATCAAAATCTTAAACAAGAAGACAAATGCCAATACTTTCCCGAGAAGAGCGTACTTGAATTAAACAAGTACATAATTTAATAGCTCTTTAGCTAATATCTCACAGTAAATGCAATAAAACTGAATACGTTCAAAAAAAAGTGTACATAGTAAATAAAGATATACAGTAAAGTTCTTTGACATTCCAAATTTTCGTGACGTCATAATGTAGGTATATCACATCCGACAATGGGAGAATATAACTCAAATGTAGATAAAATGTTCAGCGTTTGTTTTTAAAGCACTGATTGATTTATTTCACTTATTCCACTGTGCAAGCGCGTTAAAAATAAATTTTCCGTAAACACGTTTCAAATGAACACCGTCGTAAACCTACATACTGGTAACGTTTGAATTCGACGGGAACTAGATGCTGTAAATTGTACAATCGACGTTAATACACAATCTACGAAAACGGACAACTCATTTCGGATACATTGTTAGTTAAATTATTTGTTAACTCAATTTTGTGATTTAGTAAAATACCATGCGTGTCAGAACTCAGAAAGGAATGATAAGGTATGTAAGGATAGTGATATTTCGCACACGATACTCTGCCCACCTCGTGAAAGACTTGGGTTGATTATATAATCATGTGAATATCATAAAAAATAATGTGAACATGCTGCTCGTAGTTTAGAAATAAAATAACAGTTACAACATTCGCATCAGATGAATAAACTACATATTTAATTACAATTTTCCGTGCTGTATTTACTGCGTTCTTAGAGTTTACTCCCGTATATATTTATAAATGAACAATTAATATATAACAATGTATTATCGGTGCTATCGTTTGTATGCATATATTAATATATTTCTTACCTATAGCAATAAAATATGCTTAGAATTTATTTGGACAAAAATTTTTAACAAATTAATTTCACTCGTATTAACCGCCGAGAATTTTACTAGCTTTACTATTGATCATACTGTTACACTAAAAATATAAATACATATTTAAGTTTCAAAGGGATATTTAAAAAAATTAAACTAGTATTCGTTACTGCTACTAGTGTATCGTTTCTGCTATCTGTTTTTGCACCTCTGCGTTTCTGTGTACTGCGTCGTTTTACGATTACTCAATCTCAGGAGTAATACAAACTAATTTTACGTAGCGCACATCAGAATACGACGTCCGTATCGAATCCGGTGTTTATTTACACGCTTGTCAAAAGTTCGACACACGGCGCGTATTTATAGCCGCGGAAGGTGCGCCGGTCGACGACCCACTGTGACATAATCATAAAACACGACCGTTTACAATGTGAAACAAAGCGCCTCTTAAAACACTAGTCGATGAGCGCACAGATATGAGTGACGTAAAAGGATTTATGGACCGCTATCGGGTGTGTTGTAGCGTCTAATACTTTACGAGTTGACGCAATTGTTCCGGTGTTTAAGTACCATTTTACAGCGACTCAATTTCATTGACAGTGACGTTGGTATGTTGTTATGATTGTTTTGTCTTTTAATACTTTCTTCACCTATGTTTTATTGAAGGCTCGTTGTTCGTGTTGGTTGCAAGCGCTACTACCGATCGGAAGGTCCTAAGTTCAAATCCCGGGTCTTTAGTTTCTAATTTAGATTTTCTAGTAGTAGCTCGTTGTCTGGAAATGTGCCCGGTGTATAGCAATATGCTCACCACCTATTCCATAGTGGGACGTAATCGTAACTAGTGAAACGTGGAAGTATACTGCATTCCTCTGTCTATCTCTTCGGGGATTACAGGCGTGCTGTTGCGTTATATATTATTGTCTTTTCTTTCGTCATCGTCATCAGCCTGTTTCAGTCCACTAATGACCAAAAGACCGTTGAGACGCCTTTGCCATAATCCCCGTACTAGGCTTGCAGTTTAAGGATCATCTTATTTTAGTAACATTAAATTTCATTTAGAAAATCAAAAGGGAGGCGTAATAAAAGTTTTTTTTTCAAAATTGTTATTTCTATTTTAGTCAACTCTTCCTTTGTTAGCGTTGTCTGGTTCTCTAAACAAAGCGTCAATCAATGCCGAACAGGATAATTAAATTATTGGTTCATTCGATAAAAGGATGTATCGGCCTTGGGCATATGTGGGGCGCAGATGTGCCAAGTTATTTATGAGTTGAGTGCACTTTCCAAGTACTCGGTCAGTTATCTCCTCTATTACAGACAAAGCACACCCTGTATTATCACAAGGTGGAACATTTTTTTTATGTACACTGCGGTAAGAAAGTGTTAAAGTACTTTCTAAGAAATTTTAAGGTTAGTACAATTCATAGAATACAAAAAAAATAATTGTTACACATACGTTATATAGAAGCGACGTAAATGTTGCAACTGTTGTCGCTAGTGTCAAATTTTCACAATCATTAAGCGCTAGAGCTAGAGTAATTTAAACAAGGAGTACGTCTGTTATTATTACGAAGCAACAGTTGTTATAAATCAACCAGCCTTTTTATCTTTAAAATATTTACCGCAAGAAAACTGCAAGCTGAATAGTTTAAATCTTTTTTTACAGCACGAAACCCTAGTTTTTAGATAAGGCCAATCACACTTTTTTTCTAACATTTTCTCGTTGTGGCTTGGAGTTTGGAAATGCGCCCGATGTGTGGCAATAGACTCACCACCCATTCCATAAGTGGGACGTAAACGTTAACTAGTGAATCGCGCGACTGCATTATACTCCTCTGCCTACCTCTTCGGGGATTACATACGTGATGTTTCGTTCGTCTGTCGCGTTACTTAACCTTGTGCCCTGAGAACGGTGTTCACGTTTTACGCCACTGTCGAAAACTGAAGCCTTATTTGTGCGACACCGTTATTCGACCTTTCCGTCTCTTGTCCATCTGGCGGAGGCGAGCCGCGAGCAATTAATCATCAATAATATGGAGAATTGAAAAGCACATCGACTTTTCAAGTTTGCTTTGTTGTACTCAAGTGTACTTCACGTTGATTTGGTGTACACACTAGACGGATGTACGAATTGTCGTACAAGAAGAAAAGTATTGGATGGAGGGATAGTTCTGTACTAAATAGTTAACCAAACGAAATAGATTTTGAGTATAACGTAAATAAAATAGTTATACAACAGTTATAGTATTACAATAATAATAATAGTAATAACGATATCTAATGTTATTCAGTTTATTTTGTAATAAAATCTATTTTTTTAAATCAAAGATTTAATCATAGATCGTCATTAATATTTATTAACGTATTAAGTTTGTGGTTTTCCATTAAATGAATTCATCCGATTGGTAACTTCGCTTCCGTATTCTCCTACCTCGTAATGAAGAAAACGTGATGTTAAAATGATCATAGCTGATAACAATCTTAATATAAAGTGCACATTGTATAATGAGATTTCTTCGTTGCCGTTAAAGGTGCGTTATGGCATGGACTTTTATAAACGTTGTCTTAAAAGCTCGTTCCAGGCCGGCAACACACCATCGTCATCAGCTTATTAAAATTCACTGATGGATATGCCTCCCTGATAGGTTATGCTCATAATTTTTCTTGCCCACGATTTAGGTTGGGAGTCGGAGAGCACAGCTTCTCGCGCTGTCCACGGCCAGGGCATTTAGCTGTGCCTAGGCAGACCGCACCATACCGCGATCTGCCAGCAAACACATTGATACATAACTCCTCCCTGTTTTAATATGAAAAAAAGAGGCCCATCAAAACATGAACGGTATCCGACAGTCTGACCGTTTTTATACACGTACAAGATTAATTCGTATTATATTTCTTTTGATATTATAAATAGCCGCGATGTAGGTAAACGAGTGGACGCGCGGCCACATCGTATTTGTCAACGTTGCGCCTCGGTTTTGTTTGAAGAACTATCTTCGTTCGGTTTCGTCTGGAACGGAAACTCCTTTCTCGATTTAGCTCAATGTGCGCATTTGTTTTGTGACGGCCCTTATTATGATTAAATTAAATAGAAATATTATTTAGTCAATAATATTATTGAATAAAAATGTGAAAAAAAAATTTCTATTATTTTAAGAGTCATTGCACAATTAGTAAAACGTGAATTTTAAGATAATTTTTTTAAGTTTATTCTTTGAATTCGGCGAGAAAAACGTAGTATATTTTCCTTAAGCACAACAACAATTCAACGATACGTATAAGTTTTGTTAATTTAAACCAAACAAACTTTCTTTTACTTTCCATCAGGCGATATAACAGTAGACTATGTATTACGATATTATTATCATTATTATTATTATAACTTCACTCCATCACCTTTATTCCATAGAGCCCCGAATGCCAAATATCTTTACAGAACTGATGTTCTTCGCAATTGGGTTTCGAAGACTCCTAACTCCATCAGCGATCTCAATATTGTTAAGTACTAAACACACATAGGTACATAATATACAATTAGATTGGTCTGGCAAGTAGTTATCGATATCGCAAATCCATTTGCAAACAGCGGAACGCAGCGGCGCGTCGTTGCGATAAATCGTCGAGTGCACTTACAACCTACCGTTCGTAATTTATTATAAAAGACCATCCGACCCGCTCCAAGCACTGGTCTCACTTTTATATCGAAAAGATAATCCCAACAGATGATTGTCTATACATTAATGTCAAGGACGCATAACCAGTCCAATGTTTAATATAAAACATTGCACCAATAAGTATAGTTTTTAATATTATTATACATTAAAAATGTTATCGAGGTGAGTAATAACTGACATGAATGTACACTACATGCATGTCAGTTTTTACTGTCAGTTTGATGTGAGAACGTGTAACTGTCATTCGATAAATAAACCCATCATTTTTACTTAAATGTGTTTTCACAACGAGAAGGGTTAAGGCCATAGTCCTTTACTCTGACTAAGTCCGGATTTACGAAGTTCAATACCATACAAACATGATATTTTAACGCTTGCGGGAAAGCCATCGCCTTATACGAAATGGCGCGTAAACCTTTCTTGAACTTTTGTATTGTGTTTTCAAATTAATTATTCTTTTTGTTACAACATCGATTTCGATTGTAATCGATTTTGTGTGGCACCGAATCGTTTTTTATAACGGCCATAAATCTACTTAAACATTTCGAAATTCATTTATAAACTTATTAAGTAATTTGCACACGATGTTACTGTGTTGGCTCATTTAGATATGGATAAAATGCATGAGACATGTCCTTCAGCATGTTTCGCGGAAATCGTGTGTGAACGTATTTTGAGATTACTTGTTGCTGCTATCACGCTGTTGACATGAGGAGGTAACGAAAAACAATTGTATTGTATAAACGAAACGAATTAAGGCTCCAGCCGTTACTGTGATACAAAATGTCACTAACTAAAATTTCGTTGAAATGACACAATCACTACTAAGAATATAGCAGGACTGAAATGAAGAAATACGTATTTCTTAACAAACACATTATTAATCTGATTATCCTTATCAGAAACTGGCTGTAAAAAAATATATATCTTAATTTGAGCCCAGTCATATCCGGATTAAGTTAAATTTCGTCAGACTTTTGTGTGCACGTACTAATGAAACCACAATAACAATAAATTACACCAAATCGAAAACACAATTCCGTATCACATGCCGTTGCTTCCGTAATAAAATTTAGGCGCGAAATTGGTGATATTTAAATATAACAGTAAAATTTGCTGTTGCCCAGAAATATAAAATCCTTGTTCCGTAACATCACTGACGTACAAAAGTAATCGGTCAATTATCCATATAGCATAAATTAAAACTTTAGCGCGCGATGCTGCGCGGAAGCATCCTGACATCGGACGTGCACGCGCGTGGCCCGTGCGCGCGCGACTCTGACTAACCATTCTAACCAAAGCCAGAATCACCCGAAAGCACTTCCTACGAAAGCTCTCGGTCGCTAGAGCGGGACGCTCGCCCTAAAACCGCCCACTGCTTCACAGGGAAAATTAGCAAACTCGAAACTTTTGATGAAACTGCAGTGACAACAAAACGGAAGCGACCGTTATCTTAATTAGAGCGCTAACAATTGAAGGGTGGATTTTGGTTTGCGTATAAGACGACTAGACTTTGTTTTGGTTAATATAATTATGCTCAGCTGAGTGCAGTCAATTTCTATTTTCTGAGATTTGTTTGATTTCCGAATGATCGATTACATCCTTCGGCATAATTTTTGATAATAGCCATTTTTGTTAGCAAATATGTAGTTTAATTTTTTGATATACATAGGTTCGACCTATAAATTATACCAACATAGTGGAAGGTCAATAAAATTCATGTTGTTACTATTTGCAATCACCCTAGATCACTTACGAAGTGACCAGAGAGGTCTGAATAATAGGTATGATATGCAAACAACTATGCTCTCCGACGCCCTGCAAGTTCTATCTCCCTTTGGCATCACCTCTTCTCGTTGCGTCTCTCGACATGTCACAAGCCTTATAGAGCACCAAAGAAGGGCTTTTTTTGTTTCGTGACAAGGCCTCACGTGCGGGAACCGACACTTGACCTACCGGCGTATTTAGACCTATTGTGTACGGGATAAAAGGAAACGTGACATCGTGTTTGAATACGTCGAAAAAAATCTATGAATAACGTTCGGTTATTATCATAAATTTTCTTTTGGTGCAACTCGTAAAGTTTATTTTCAAATCCAAACGGCCCTAAACGGATTTGGAATATCTAAACATCGAAGACGATATTTTATTTTGAATATTTTATTTCATTAAGATGGCTTAATTTTGAATGAGGATATAAACTTATGTTAAAAATTACTACGACTTTGACCTCGAGGTCTTATTCGACATTATATTGCGATGCCGTTTCCTGTTTCGAAATTTAAATACTTAACAGTGAACAATTTGGTACAACACTGGTTCTTCTAAGAGTTGTGACAATTTTTTAAGATTGAATATTTAATAATTGCAGCCACAAAATATGTTCAATCGGATTGCATTGATCACGTGATGAATGATCGTCTCCCTATATCACTTCACTGCTGGACATAAGGCTGCCGTAATGAGCGTCATCGTGTACGTCATCGCATTATTGTGTACCCAAATACATTAATTTAAAAGAGTTATGATAGCATCTGTTTTATACTCGCTATAAATCCAACAAGTGTCGTCGCCGTTAGCAACGATCCGATTTTGTAAGAGTCTAATTTACTAAAATAACATTAAACCAGACAGCATATGTCATCGTTTTTGCGCGATCCGACACTTCGGAACACAGGCAATTAAACGGGATAGGATTAAAAGAAGAGATAAAGGGAGATCGTGACGCTCGTGACAGATGTTTCGAATCACGGTTTATATAGCGCTATTTCTATGATAGTTTCACGTGTTCATTTTGTTATTTACAAAATAGATAATATTATTGAGTAAATAACAGTAATACTAAAGATCTTCAGACGTCTCGACACGGAACCACCTGACCAAAAACAAGGCAGAGGCTGTGTTCATAATTCATAATTATATAGTTAAAATATTTTTATATTTTTGAACAAAACTCTCCTAATTACAATGGTTAATGATTTGTATTTTTGTTATGAGGTTACATAAATCTTAACATCACGCCTGTTTCTCCCCGAAGAGGTAGGCAGAGTATAGTGTAAGCTCACGTTTGACCAGTTACGTTATACATCCTATCATGGAATAGGGAGTGAGTCTATTGCCACCTACCGAGCACAAGTTCAATCTCCAAACCACTACTAGGAATTTTAAGTTAGAAAAACGAACAGTACGCGACCCGGTAATCGAACACAGGACCTGACGTTCGGCAGTAGCGCTTGCTACCAGTTAACCAGCGAGGCAGTCAGGCAGGCATGTTTTATAACAGTTTTATCGTTTAAATGACTATTAATTTCTAGATCTGCATTGATGTCTGAAGCCATTAACACGACGTTATAATCACATTTGTAGCCTTCAAATATATCTCTTTTATATTGTAAAAATAATAATCAATTGGTTTCTCATGGCGTTTTGCGCGGGAATAAATATCTCGTATTATAAAAAGGTTTTTATTAATTTTAAAGTGTCGACTAAAAAATTGGGAGAAATTAATTTTATACATCACATCACGAGCCCGTTTCAGTCCGACCCTGGACATAGGTAGCCTCTAGTAGAGTGGTTTCTTGCCCATAATCTAGACGCGGGGCATGCTGGTAGAAGATTTTGTGTACTCTACTTAAAACAACGTGGGAATGTTCTACATTCTTCTGCCTACCCCTTCGGGGATTACAGGTGTACTGTTACGTTTTTTTTTTCTACTTATAACAGTTGAACTATA
>DWDU01003363.1:0-11674 GCA_018245575.1 Jemadia suekentonmiller
CCGGGAATCGAACCCAGGACCTCCCGATCGGCAGTCGCACTTGCAACCAACACGACCAACGAGGCAGTCATTTTGAGATAATTTGTAACTGGTTATTTAAACCACTTATTACGATATGAAAACTATCCTTCCATGTATACATTAGGCGATTTTCTTAGCGTTTAAGAGTAACAATTCATGTGCAATTTACAAGAATACACACTAAATAACTTGATTAATACTAACGATCTCATGAGACGGCTCTAATCATGTTACCAATTAATACTAACCAACGAATGTTGTTATTGACGAACTAACTGATCCTAGTGTATGAAGAGAGCGCATGTTGAAGAAACACATTAGATCTGTAAATAGATTTAAATGAATTAATAACAGCTAATAAATGATGAACTTTAATAAACTGAGAAACGCTAATAAAAGATTCATTTAAATAAATTACCACCCAATTAAATTAATTTCAATGAAGCCAGTGAAGATAAATTTAAACACAAAATGGCGAGTACGTTTTATTGTTTTCATTTCTTGCTACAATACACTTCATTAATGGTATCTTCAGACACCAACTATGCCTAGGTTTGTTTAGACTAGGTATGTACAAAAGATGTATTTAGGGCTTACTGTAGCCCAATAATACTATTAATATTAATGCAATTCAGTCATAATAACTTAATATTTATCAATATATTTTATGAATAACATCAATGGCTCCTTGGTCGAGCGGTTATTGCCGATCGACAGGTACTGGGTTCAATCCCGAGTCGTGTACTAATGAATTTTCATAACAAGAATTTCCAGTTAAGGTTTCTAATGACTCGTAGCTTGGAAATGTTCCCGGTGTATGACAACAAACTCACCTCCATTGTTAGACGTAAACGTAACCGATGAAACGTCAAAATATACTACACTCTTCTACCCACTCCTTCGGGGATTACAGGCGTGAGAACGTTTTAACTTCAATGTTATATTTTTGTAAAATAGAGCTGTCGCGTTATAACCAAAATCCCTAGTTATGTTATTGTATATGGCGAGCCTTAGGCTCCGTTACAACGTCTGGGTGTATCAATGTATTATAGTTAAAATAATTTCTCAGTTCCAACCAAAAAGCTTCTCTAATGAAAACATTACTTACTTTAAAATATCTCAACAAGTGCCTTCAATGTGTACAAAGCATTTTGTTGTGTGAAAAACTCCAGCGTAAAAAGTCTGTCAAATACACAATGGGAAGAAAATTAGTACCCGGTATCAGGTGCTGCTTTTTTTTTCCGTTTATTAATCAGCACAGCTGCAAAGAGAGGTTATGTCAATATAGAGTAAAAAAACGTTCTAAGGGGTAATCGGGAACTAAGTATTCCCACAAATACCACACACAGATATACATAATTCCGTACGTCTATTCAACGCACAGTTGACCTCGACCTCTCTTAAATACATATATATACTTAACGTTGCTAACTTTTATTACCCGGCTGCGGCGGATTTAATTGAAACATACATGAATTTAAGCTAGAACAAGGACCGCGCAGCGCATAAGTGAGTCCCTAAAAACGGCAGTAACGTCGCCGGCGAGCAGCTAATTTAAATAAAGCGCAACTCCGGCTTCTCGCTCGACTTAATGAACAACATAAACAAGGTAAGCCGTTTTAATATCTCGCCAGACGAACTCCTAACGGAACACTCGCTGTGGAAATTGTGGCCATTTAGTCCCGTAACAAATTTGAGTTACAACGTTGTTTAAATTTTTTTTTAAATGTGTAAACATTAGCGGAACATGAAACCTGTAATCCCCCGAGTGGTAAGCAGAGAACTGTAGTAGGTAGAGTCCCACGTTTCACTAGTTACATTTAAGACCCACCTTTGAATAGGTGGAGATGGAGAGCTTGCTGTCAGATACTAGATACAAATCCACCAATCAGTACTAAAAATTTCTACTAGTAAATCCAAGTTAGAAAAATTTAGTAGTACCCTGACCGGCAATCGAACCCGCGTCTCGAGCGCTAGTCGCGCCTGTAGCCACTCGACCAACGCGACATTCGATTTTTAGTCCTTTATTGAAAAAATATACCCTTTAACATAATAAATTGTCATGTAGCAAAGGGAATGGAGGAAGAAATAAAGATGAATAACAAATAATGCATTATTACCAAGCTTCTGAATTACTACAATGTGTCCTACGCATGTTTTACGCGAAAACACAGCTTACTAAGACATTGAAACTGGAAGGACACTTAAGAAGAATTATATTAAATTACGTTACGATATCAATTCCCAAAAACCAGACTTAACGTAAAACATTATCGAAATGATATCATAAAACTGAATAAAAACCGGTACAATCCAATGATAATTTAATCGGGTGCAAACTTTTCTTTAAAAATATTTACATTTTCAGGAGTTCTATTGAAAATGTCTTACGCGCGTATCGTATCGCATACACGCTCCTACACTTAAGTACCTAACTATCAGTAAACAAAATACACCTGACCATCAAATCAGTCGACCGAATGTAACTCAACTAGCAACGTCAGATTTCGAAGGTCCCTTTTCATGTGTTGGAGATACTTAAGTTTATACACATTGAAAATACTGTGTATTTCCGTTACCACAGTGCAATAAAATATAAAGGTAACATTTCGTTTCAAGTAAATCCAGTTGACAAATCCTACTGTGTTACATGAGACTGTGGTAATCGTAATTTATTTCTTTCAAGAACATTCTGTCAATAACCACGGCGATACACATAGTATAAGTCATACAAAAAATTATAAAATACACCTAATTGTGCTGTAAAGCAACATTTATTAAGACTGTTACTAAGAACTTGACTGCGAGTAATTGCGAATGCGACTACCGATCGAGAGCTCCTAGGTTCAAATCTCTAATCGGTTTACTAGTGCATTTTGCTACCTAGAAATCCTAGTTAAAATTTCTATTAGTGGCTCGGGATCTGGATTTGTGCCCGGTGCATGACAATAGGCTCATCACCTATTCCATAGTGGGACGTAAACGTAACTCTTAAAACGTGGGAGTGTGCTACTGTTACGTCACTAATAATTAAATAATACCAAACGCTACATATACAAATTCTGTCTTGTTACACGATTACTGACGCGTGAACAATTCCCGGCCACACAACGCTTGCAGTCCGAACCCTTGCCCTCAATAACCGTCCGTATAATCCACTTCGGTAAAAGATTGTGTAATAAAGTGCTACACGGTGTGGTATTGTTTTATTCCGTCACATTAACATTACAGCCGCGACCAGCCCCCGAGTCCGCGGGTGGCGTAATCAAACTAGGCGCGGCATGATTGAGACCAGTAATTCAATACCGCTTTATTGTCTGGAGAGGCTGTCATAAATTGATTGGCTAAGGCCGGTTGCACACTATTCCTTTTTTATTCACACAAAAACGTCTAACGAATTGTTTTTTTATGTTGACAACTGTTCAAGGAAAATATAAGGATTGTAATTGGTGAGAAACGGCCTCATTGGCCTTGTGGTCGCCAGCGCGACTGCCGATCGAGAGGTCCTAGGTTTGCGTCGCGTACTGTAAAATCTTTTTAATATGACAGCCGAATAGTAGAAATGTCCTACTTCTTCGGTAATGTGCAGGCGTGATGTTATTTTTTTTACATAAACGCATAGGCTATTAATGATGATTGTTATATGATAGATACCAATCACCATCATTGACCTGTGACAGCCCACTGCTGGACGAAGAACTCTCCTAAATAAAATTCGAACCTTATAGTCGGACAATTTTCAAATTTGGATTAAAATTTCACTCTTCTTATATATAGTGACGAAATTTATATGTAAAACTAAATAACCATGTTTGGTCTTTAAACTTGCGTTTTCTATTTAACATGTGCAAATATGAACGTACTTCAGCATTACCCGCCAAATCTCGTCCCTCCCTATCCGTTACTTAAACGAACGATTACTTATTTACCTACCTTTCTTTGGCCTTAATTTGCGCTCTTTCTTCCTTTACAAAGAGTCCTTTTATGTATTCAGCTCGGCACTGTAGAATATCTTCAACGTTCTAAAACCTCGGAAGCCTTTTAAAATATTACCATCTTAAAATCTGTTAAAGATCACATTTCTTCACTTGTCAAAAATTTATTCGTTATATAAATAATATAAATGTCTTCTAGGTACGTGTTGTTTTTGGTAAACCCAAACCTCCTAGCTTTTTCTGTTCGCATTCTCTTTTGGATACGGATCTTAGATCGTCACGGATGTCCTCTCAAAATGAAAAGGGTTTAGGTCTGTCAAACCTTTGTATTAACAAAAATCTGACCTTCCTGTATTAATTTTACTGTACAAAAAGTAATATTAAACATATTAAAATGTAAAACACATAAAAATTACATGTTCGTCTCCTTGTTTCAAGTTTTCATAACATTCCTGGCAATTCTATACGTAGATGTCTACCCTTCTAAATTTACGTATATGTAAATAAATGGTCGAACGAAAGAGTGGAAAGAAGAACTAATGAATGAGAATACGGAAGAACGAACGATCAAACAAGTAATTGGACAGGAAACATGGACATGGAAGCTTTCCGCCATGCTTTTCATGCGTTAACTAATTGACATCCACTTAAGTAAAAATTAAGATTAATTATACCTATTTTGTTCTACGTATGCACTTTTGTGTTTACAACTTGAATGAAAACTCAATACATTACAGATAATAAGTAATTCAGTCATTCATAACGTATCGTTTTTTGCAGTGTTATATACTTTATAGTAAATTATGTTATGCCTAATAATTTCACATAAAAGTTATACAAAAGCTTTGCTTTTTAGTATTTCTTTTACTTTTTGCTGTATCATAATCTAAGATTACTTTATTGTATCTTATCGACGAGTCCACCCGATGCCCGCATCTGCCCGACGTGGACAGAGCCACGCGCAGCACTCGTGACAATGGTCGGTCAGGACCTGTCCTTGCCCGCTGTGGTTAGGCCATGGGGAGCAGTGAAAAGTCCTGGACAAGCTTTGTCTCATTCTGCGAGCAAATGATAGTATAGTAACAGTTAGTGATAATATAGTAACAAATAGGAAGTATAGTAACAATTACTTAACAGTGGAAATACACAAAATTTTCTTACATATCAAATGTTTTATTAACAAGCTTGTTTATATGTTATGTACGTATTTAAGTTTCTCTAACTCATGGTAATTTAAGAGCTCTGTCAGATTAACTCTCGAACTGTCAAACTGTCGGCCAGTTCTCACAGATATAATGTTACAGAGCCTCTTGGCGAAGTCGGATAAGTTGCTTGATTAATGAGTACCTATATTGACTGAATGTCTTTCTGGAAATTGTAAACATTTGAATCAATATTATATCTTAGTAGTAATTGTGTCCGGTGTATATCTTATACGTATAACAAAACTGGTGAAATGTGATTTAGGTACTTACTACACTCGTCTGCGCAACCCTTCGCGAAAATATATGTGTGATTTTATGTAATGTTACTATTAGTTATAGCTATAATATTATAAATGCTCTAAGCAGTGATATCCTAGTGGATTGAAATTCGACTTCTCACTCATCACACCTTTACTCCCCAAAGAGGTAGGAAGAAGAATGTAGTTCACTGCGACGTTTCATCTGTCACATTTACACAAATCCTAACTCCGAACCACTGATACAAATTTCTTCCAGAAAATCTAAGCTAGAAAATCCCAATAGTACCCGACCCGGGATTTGAACCCAAGAATTCTCGATCAGCAATTACGGTTTCAACAACCCGACTAACGAAGCTACATATACATTACCATTAAGAGGGCAACTGAAGCAGCACTGTTAACTTATAAACCATAATTTCATTTACCACGAAAAAGTCAGGCGCGATGATGAAAAACACAAGAAAATTCCCTAAGCAGCCATATTTTTTTTTTCTGATCATATCAAATAGAAATCCGCGACGTAATAAAGAGCCGACATAAATTGACATACAAATTGAAAACAACAACCAAATGAAAAATACATCCATAGGGCATAATGTTTCCGACCCATTTAGGGCTACAGCTAGAGTTATGCCTTTACAGTTTATGGTGTAATAAAAACGTTTAGCCCCATTGCGGCTCCGGTCGTGAATGCTGAATAATGTAAAGCTAGCAATAGATGTCCTTAATGTGCCTTTTTTCTGACTACCCGCCTTTTATTAGTGTTCGCGCACAACGTGAATTCAAATGTTTAAATTCTATACCAACTGAGAAACGGAGACTCTTAGGAGGAGGTGAAAAAAAGTTGAGAAGATGGACAATGGCATCTGAATGTTAGCTGATGAAGAAAACTGCTTGAACATTAAATAAGACCGGGTGTTTTTAACACTAGCAAGACCGGCATAGCTAAAAAAACAAATTGTTAATTTTACGCTAGGTTGTCCGCTAACAAAGGGAGACTGCAGTTCGGTGCGGAGCAATTGCTGATGTTTTACAAAGGCCTAGTAAGACCCCGTGTAGAGGACTGTTCCCATGTCTGACCTGAAGCGCCACAATATCAACTTACTTGATTATGCGTACAAGCGCGCAATCCGTAGTCAACGACCCAAGGATTACTAAAAGGCTTTCTAAACTTTGGAAGTGAGTTGGGCTCTCACTAGGTAGAACAGAGCTTGCAGAATGGGGCTTGTAGAACAGGGCTATTTTATTATAATGGTCACATGACGATACTCACGACTAACAAGACAATAAGAGATAAATTCAGGACATGTTTGTTTTGTTCCAATAGGCTATACGAGTAGGTACATCTATTATTAAACTGCTGCCTTTTTACTGTTTGAAAATTTCATTTCACTTCTTATCAGACGTTAATGAAGTGATGGTTTAATTACATAATGTTCGTTTTGTAGATTAATGAATGATAATAGTTAGTACATAATCATTAGTAAAGTTAATTACGTAACTATTTAATGATACAAATTGCTCTGTCACGTGCTCAGAATCACTCGGTCAATCGCAAGGATATTTTTTTCTTGTTTAACTTCAGGTTTTTTACTTCAATTTAATATCTCGTAGAAAATATGTAAATAACTGAAATAAACGCATATCGCTTACATTAATATTAATAATGTAATTATAATGTAATTTGAATAATTGTAATTTAAACTATTTAATTAATCTGATGTAATTTAACTTAATGGAGCATGATGCATGTACCTATAACTGAGGTAACACTTGGCCTTAAATTTATATAATATTTTGTGAATGTTCAGTGTATACCTTGTTGGTGCAATAAGTAAATAAAAGAAGGTGAATAGAAGAAGTGTTTAATTTAGAAATTAACATAATTATGTATTTGATTGGCTCTCAGCTTAGTAGTATTATAGTTTTTTTCAATAAACTGTAACGTGTGACTTGGCCTGTCTTTAACCCGGTAAGCTGAGTCACAATTGTATACTTAAAATGAACCTAACGTTTTACGAACGTCTTATGTGTCCCCCTTATGTGTTATCAGCTTATCTGTCCTTCTTTCTATGAAATTGCTATGTTGAAAATGTAGGTGCCAAACAAATTCCTTTTTTAAATTCTAAGTTAGTGATATTATGCCATACGATTGGTACCAGGTTATTTTAATGTCGAACTTAGCTGCTGTATACAAAGAAAATACTTCCAAATAACAACGATTTGATTAATGGACACAACAAAACTTCTACCTGTTCCTGCTTCTATTTTAATATTGAAGATACGATCACTTAAGCCATCGTATAATCCAACTCTTAGCTTAGCGTTTTCGGTGTTATAAAGACCTACTTTATACCATATTTGGTTCATGAATATTCCCAGTTAATGGATTAAAAGTTTGAAAGGGTTTAGAAAGTGCTTGTCTCATTTATTTCCGTAGATTAGCATATTATGTCTAACGTACAATGAAAAGCCTTTAGGCTCACAATTTAGGTATACAAAGGTAACTTGGAACGGCTTTATGAAGGTGAGAGGAATGTGGTTATATGTGCGATTCTTGGTTCCCAATTCTCCAGTTTCCCCACTTATGGCTTGACCTTTGAAATATGTATATACATAACGCTTAGCCCTGAGGTCGATTACTTGGGAATACTATTAACATTAAATGTAATGTAAGTAAATAATGAGGTATTAAAAAAATAGGTAAAAGAACGCTCTTTTTTGAATTTCTTTTAGGAAATTACTCACCTTTATCTGAATACTTACCCTTTAAAGGTTTCCATCAACGACACTATAGTCTCTTGGGTTTTTTCTTCACCTTCGGCAATGCAACTCCAGGTTAACCTTCTGTCTCTCTCATATCATATCTTGATCATTATAGACATTAATATCGTTTCAAAATAATAATGGTAATAATGATATTAAGTCGTTTTTGTTTTTGTACCAACGTATTATTCGGATATGTAGGCGGATGTACTATAGAATATTTTACAGAATTTGTAACCAAACACATAAGGACTAAAATTCCGCATTAATACGAGTATATACCTATATTGAATTTATAGAGCTGATGATGAATTTGGTACGCCTTGTATATTCTTGCGTCCATCTATCCCGTTTTATAAACAGGAACAAATTAAAGATTTGACTGTCTCGTTGGTTGTGATGCTTGCAGGCGCGGCTGCCGATTGAGAAGTCCTGGGTTCAAATCCCCGATCGGGCACTATTACATTTTGCTAATTTTCTAAATGTCTAACTAAATTTCTGGTACTGGCTATACATCTGGATTTAAGCCCAGTGTGTGTCAATAGGCTCACCACCTATTCCATCGTGGGACGTAAAAGTAATTGGTGAAACGTGCGAGTGTACTACACTACTCTGCCTATCCCTTCGGGGATTACAATCGTGATTCCTCGTGAGTCGTCGTCATGAGTCGTGATACAAAAAATTCTCTTTGCGCGTCAATACCTACACACACAGGATTCGAAGCCATTAGATATACGCGTAAATAATATGTAGGTACGTTCATTTGATGTAGGCCCAACATGCGCTCACACTAAATCCTTACGGGCTTAGCAATTGTCGTCTTACGACGACATCGCGTATTATGTTCTTATCCTGTGCGTTACAATCTTAATGTGAGCTTATCTGAATATTGTGTTAGGTGTTTCAACGCTTGCCGCTCTATGGATTCATTGCGTGTATTTGTTTAGAGAATATATGTCTTTTTGTATTTAGAACAAACTCAACTTAAGCCGGCTTTAATTGCGTGTTTAAAGAGTGATAAATATAATAGACACGACAAATTTAGGTGTTTCAACGCGTGCCGCTATGGTTTCATTGCGTGTATTTGTTTTGAGAATATATGTTTTTTTGTATTTGGAACAAACTCAACTTAAGCCGGCTTTAATTGCGTGTTTAAAGAGAGTGGTAAATATAATAGACACAACAAATTTCTAACGAGAGATGTTTGACACTCTGTACCTACTCTTTTCCTACACTGCAAAGGACTGGAGTGATGATAAATTCATAGTACTACTAATATAATAATAATATTATCTCGGAACATCTCCAAACACAGCCATCTGATCCCAAAGTAAGCGTCAAGACAGCTTGTGGTATAGTAACCAAACGGCTGATAAATTACATATCATACATATAATATCAATATAATTGTACTTAATAGGTAATAATAATCATAATTACGCGTTATTACTATTTGTATGAAGTAGAATGTAGAAGCAGATGTTGAAGACAAGAAGAATAATAATAAGCCAAGAACGAGACATGCGGTAGTAATGAAAGTGGTTCGTCAAATGATAGTTTGCATTGTTCACAGTGTACGCGATGCAATCTCGAAGCAAACGTCTGAACTTTAGACGCTTGCTTGACCGAGCGTCGAATTGTTGAAACGCATTAGGTAGGTAGGTACATTGTTTGGCGCGCGAATTAATTTTATGCTCGAGTATTTACCACTTATTGTCCAATTTTTATACCTGTCACCACTCACGAAAAGGCGATGCAGGGCCGTAGTGATTTGTGTCGTAATTATATGAAGCTGGGCTCAATGTGGCTCAGCGTAGCTCTCAAAACACGCTTATTAATAACTTTAGCGTATGTTATAATCTTGGAATTGTATAATATCGATAATAGATGTCAGTTAGTAATTTCAGTTTTCGTATTCGGTATAAATTGGAACACAACAATTCCCTATACATCGGGCATTGATGTAAATAATTCATACTTACGAGTATCAAGGTTCGTTTCGCCCACATAGTAAGCCAATGATAAATAAACGTACTAAATCATACTATTGACTTATCATGATGAAACTCCAATGGGGAGCAAACCGTACGACACAAGTTGATTTCTTTGTTTGTTTTTGCCGTTATAACTATATAAATATTAGGTTTGTTTACAGAAATGGTATATCAACAAAAAAAACGTCTAATAGAATACTAAATAATGAAAGAATTAGTTGTAAAGGGACATTTCGTGTACAGTCATAATCATATGTCTTACGATACAAGCGCCTTGAGGTTCATTCCTAGCAGATGTACAGTTGTGTAGAGTATGGGTAATACATGTCTTTGTGTATGTATGATAACCGCAAAATAGCGAATTGTTTATTGTTTACTTTATAACTTAGGTTAAATTGTAGCAAGTTTGAAATAGATTCGTGTAAGCTTCGGCAACACATTGGTAACATCTGTGTATACACCGACCGTTCGGATTTATGTCTCAGCATTTCAGTTGCAAATTCGTGTGTGGGGTGATGTATTGGGTTGTTCATACGGCTGAGTTAGTTCCGAAGTGCGCGGGTCGTCATCTAAATATCTTACAATAACAACTATTTCATCTTGAATTGTAGCTGTATTTAATACACGATTCACATTTTAAATTTGAATAATATTATCGTGCCAAATCTCATTTGTGCATTTATGCAGAGTAGATGCAGCATTCGTTATAATAAAGACATATTTTCATCTTCCACACCGGGTTTTACAGGCAAAAAATGTCAGTAGCGAATAAGTTTGTCTTTTGCTACAATTTTATTATTAATTAGCTGATACACGCGATTTCGTCTGCTTATTAGGTCTTATTAGGTACTTATATTAAAACATATTCTATGGTTTAGTGGGCTGGTCACATCTGCCATAGAAGCAATAACCGATGGAACTGACGTATTCCGTAGTGGAGACCACGCCTTGGCAAACGTAGCATAGGACGCCCTCCGACTAGGTGGAGTGACGATATAGGCAAAGTTATTGGAAGCAGTTGGAAACAAAGAGCTGAAGATCGAAGAGCTGTAGATGTTACGTTGTTAATTTACCTGATGATTGTTGACCTGACCGTGTCATTGCTGTATTATAAAAATATCGTTCGTGTCTCGTAACCAAGTTGGAACTAACCTGGCTATTTCCACCTAATAATTATAATGTTCAGTTATGTCCATAATTAATCTGTCAGGTTGTATCTCGTATAATCCACTAGTAAATAATTTATTAGGCCGTCTGGGGATTGAGGAACTCTGCCTTAATCAAAATGGTTCCTGCGAAGGTCAGATTTGTATTAGTATTGCTGCGACACCCCAGCGACAAAACAGAAATCGGATTATTACTCGCTATAAATAGTGCGGTAAGTTATCTATTTACATAACATCACGCTTGTATTTCTCTGAAAGTGTAGATAGAGTAGAGCAGGACACTCGTTATATTATACGTCACACCATGAAATAGAGGGTGAGCCTTAT
>DWDU01003364.1:0-11673 GCA_018245575.1 Jemadia suekentonmiller
TTTCTACGATACACATAATTACGGCCTCAAACGATACTACGGCATCTTGTAACTCGAACGTATTTAGCGTTTTCCTATTTGGGAACCGCGTTTACAACCAGATATTTTACATCTACCTAATCAGTCGGGAATCATAGTTAGTGGGTATTTGCATAACGTAATTGGCATCAATCGCTCGCAATCAAAAAGTTGTGCAATCCATCAATACTATTACAACCGATGGCGAAATGCTGTCCAAATTGATATACGGTGATATTAATATAACTGTTGATGTGCCGATTGGATTTAATTTTGAAAAAAATTTAAACATTTAAAAGCGATACAAGCTTCAGTTATTTGTACTTTATCGTTTAGTGTATGATAATAACGTCGGTGTAAATAATGCTCGCAATAACTTATTAATTTTTAACATTCATAAGTCAAACTATTTGATAATCCAAAATTCCCGTGTCATTAATAGTTTCATTTTCTTTAAAGGGATCCAAATTAAAAATTTGATTTCGTTGCTATAACTTTTAGATTCAAAAACGTACAGGTCATTTTATATAAAATCATTATAAGATTGTCTATTTATGAGATATTATAAAATAAAAAGTTTATAAAAAGTTGTGATATTTTTTTATCAACATATTTTTCAGGATATATAGTGCAAATACGGCATAAATGTCAATGAAACAATTTGTCACTACTTTACGTTTAAACGTTTCTGATTGTCTATTATTTATAATTTAAGTATCTTATTGGTTGACATTATATATTTTTTCAAGGTTCTAAGATCCACTACGATTGATCTGAACTCATAAAAAATAACCTCGAATAGATTCGACACTACACGGCCTATCCCGAAAAAACATACGTAGTTAATTCGGTATATAATTCAATGACGTGCTTTGTCATTTAATCGTATACTTTATCACTGCATAACTACGAAACATTTACAATTAATTGGTTAATCAATCGATGCTTTTTCGGAGGTAATTGTTTATTTGGGGATGTATATTTCATGGTACGTACAATATACGTGAGTTAAGCGAGTACATAATTCAATCAAATACTTTGTGATTTAATCATATACTTTGTCACCGCATAACAACAGAACATTAATGATTAATTGATTAATCTATCGATAATTTCTCGGGGCGGGAACGATAAACCATAACCCGAGCAGACCCGATTACATTGATAAGATACCATTCGGACCCAGCACTAATGGACCCGACGCAGAATACGGAGATTTACACTTTCTAAACTATCTCAAAAGGCGTTCTGGAGGACGGATCAGAATATTGATAAGTTATTGAGACTAGCTCATACGAAGCTAGATGGTATTCATTAGTTGCAGAGTTGTTATGAATGCACGATGTGCGTTTCATTGGCTAAGTTAGGTGCGAGGCGCCAAAGTCTTGTTTCATGGCAGTTAAGTTTAATTTATAACTGTGGTAAAAAAAATTGGGACCTGCAATTGTAACTTACCTATGTTCGTTATTAGGGGTCTACGTAAGGTTCATTCATTTTTCCTAAGCCGACGTCTTTTCAAAAAGTAAGTACTCCTAATCAGTTTCGGTCGCTAGCCGAGAAAGTTAATTTGTTGAAGACAAAACTGGCCTATTATCGACTAATACAAATATAATCGTTCTCTCGTCCGTGTATTAGTCAGAGTCGGCGCAAATCGCCCTCACGAACCTCTAACTGATTCTAATGCGCCCCCATTTGTCACGGCGCCCTCTCGCCGTGGCTCAAATTATTTTGTTACATTAAACATAATGGGTACACGAAAACGTTAGCCCGAGCAATTAAATATCTCATTTAATTGATACTGTGAACTCCTTTAAAAGAGACTGTAAGTAAAAATTAATTTACTTTTATTTATTTATATTTTATTGTTTCTGTACGACAGGCGGACTTAAGTGGCATTCTCTACCAGTCAGCTCTTAGCTGTGCTGTATAAATAGTTAAAAGAGTAATGAAGGTAGAGAAACCATGTCAGATCTCCAAGGATAGAGATATTTCGCACTTCTGAATACCTCTGCAACTCAGTTCTCATTAGACGGTATTCACTAAAGCATTAGTTAACTGTTGTGCGTTTCCTCTCGTTCTCCTTTAATAAGCATTATAATTACTAAACACAGTTTTATTTCCTACGTTTGCAGAGATATTCTAAACACAGCTTTACGTAATGCATTTACAGAGATATTTCAAATCCTCAATCAGCGAATTCCAGTTTAGGCACAAACGGGAGAAAAAAGAATCTCGCTTAAACATTTTAAACCATTCAGAGAATCAGGCTTCAGGATCGTTTAAAGCAGTGGCAAGGCGAGGTGGAATCACACATGGGCACAGCATTGGCGGGCTCAGAATAACTAGGGCCAGATTGACGAGATACATACATTAGGGACCTAACGAACATCTCAATTTAGCCAGCCACCTGCCTCGAGCGCGCTCAAAACTGGCCACTTTATATGGATAAACTCCAGTCTATTCAGTTTCGTTGGTTCGGGATAAAAGCTGGGAACAGGTTCGAAATATTTTCGAGGTGTTAATTGAGTGCAAATATAATGAACATTTCTCATATAGGTATACACACAAATATGCTTTGTTAAGTAAGTCAAGTATATCGGATGAAACGGTGTAGTGAAGATGAAATATACACACAGTGAAATAAAACCGTGATTGGATTTTGTTTTTTGTATGATTGACAGTTTTTGGTCTTTTTTTAACTTAGATGTTATAATATACCTTTTTATTTCACTTTCATTCAAATTATCCAAATCTATATAATGTAATCGAAAACAATATACCCGTTAGTCGTATCGAGCCATTCTGGTAACAAATATTTAAATTAGAAAACTATTTATCCAACTGTTCCAAAGAGGCGTGACAAACATTTCCAATAAATTTCCGTTACCACATAAAGCTACTGCAGCAACTAGCTTACAAGTACTTGTAAGCGGTAGGACTTTATGCAAATCCTATAGGCAATTACAAAAGAAATGGTTCTAGTCCCGCACGAGGGCTCAGTCGTGCGAAGCCTTTTCGGGTTTCCCCTTAAATAAGTCTATTGTCTGTCAGTACGTTCGTCTATTAATGATACTTGTATATTTGCGAACACATTGATTTGTTTCGATTAGGAAAACACGTTAAGGTAAATCTATTGTTTCTAGGGTATGAAACAATTATTTGGGCAATATATGAATCGTTGAAGAGTTCCCCAGATTTTAACGGGAAACAAACTCGTCGGGATTGAAAAAAAAAAATAGTAAAATATTTCAACGCTGAAAAAAAACTAGTCATCGGACCGCATATGTTTTTAATAAAACTGCATGCTGACAAATGCAAGCAACAGTTACGACGTCTTTCCCTATCGACCGCAATTAGCTTTTCACACGCGTCATCCAAATTGGTCTGTCAGTCGACAGCCGTGTGAAGCTCCGTCACATTAACGTGGCCTCAGGCTCACTTCGGCTAATGGGAGCTTTATGACAACTTGTTTGTGTATAAATTTGTTCAGCTGTTAAAAGCATTCACGGCCAAGTGTTCATAGTATATGCGTAATGTATATTTTGTTTTACTACTAGTTGCCCGGTAAATATAGCTGTTAAGAGATAAGGATTCCCGTTGTTCGAATGTTTGTGAGATGGCAGCATCAGATGAATGTATGTGTAAAGCATTAGAAATAATCAAAGAAGGACGGGATGTAAGAAAAATGTAGTGACAAGTATCAAGAAATTGATGTGAAGAAATTAGCAATATGTAAAAAATGAATAATAGTAGAATAGAGTAAGAGAATGTGCTCAGTAGAATTGGAACAGTGGTGCAATTGAATCGGATATAACCAAAAATAAAGCGCTAGAGGAATATACTAAAAAGAAAGAAAGTAAAAAATAAATACGAGCATTGTCAGGAGCAGCTAAAAACCTAACCCTATGCGAAACAGGCGTAGCAATTTGTATATATAGTAAGTAACGATTTATAGATGACTTTTTGTAATCCATTATGTGTTAATATAGAAACAATTGTCGTATTTTTCAACATTAATTTGAAAACATCCAAATATCCCCTTCGCCACTAACTCTTGTCAATTACGACAATTGAGCCCGTTATTTTACAGATATGGTCGTAAGAACTATTTGTGCTTTTATTTAATTCCTTTTATAAACCTAAGACTCTATATTCAAATCTAAAAATACACACCAATACATTCGTCTTCAAGAAAACGATTAGCCGTGACGTATGGGACGCTAACCGCCGCCGACATTACCATAAAACACATAATATTTCATTGATGGGAAAACATAAAAGCAAACGGTTCGTATAATGCTGAATTGCGCAGTAATGGCTCGCTTGCACTGAGCTGAAATCAGCATATATCTAGCCAAAGGTAATGAGTATAACAAAACAAATATATAGTAATAAAATATAAAAAAAAAAAGTAACATCACGCCTGTAATCCCCGCAGAGGTAGGCAGAGGAATGTAGAACATTCCCACGTTTCACCAATAAAATATATATTTAAGCTATATAAAGTAGGTGGAAACGTTAAATGAAGAACTGTATCCAACACCTTTAAAAATGACTAGTTAGATCCACGAACATCTGAAACCTAAATGCAGTTCCAAATATAGCTTTGACAGGATCTTCTGACGCCATCTTTTAATCGCATCACATATTGTATTAGGTATTATATGTCATATATACATACGTCCTATATACCACTGATTTCAGATTTTTCGTTGCTTTCATATACTAAAAACGAAGATACATACTTAGTAAAATACTGGCAGTTTTAAAGCGTTTCCATTCAAAATTGTAAAACAAAATTTACTTATACCCAACTGAACTCAGTATAGCGTAGAAACAACATAACAGATAAATGGATGCCACTTAGAATTGATTAGCCAGCGTACGCGAGTGCATTTCCAAACGATAGCCGACCCAGTACTAATTAATTAGCTTAACGATAGCGCTGCAGAACTGCACGTGCTCGGGACTTGCTTTAATAAAATTGCTGGATACTTTTTAAGTCCTTAAAGTATTTCTGGAGAAAAACTCATAATCAACTTAAGTTACGTCTCATTTTATTCTTTCTAAGGACGTATTTGAATTAAGATTTAAAGTCATCAGGTGTCTTTGCTTATATTTCGCTTCATACAATCACAGTGACGTTATATTGAATTTTTAAATATAGAACGTTCGAGAATTGTAGACGTAATTGTTCGTTAATGAAATAATTTCGATATTTGAAATTTAAATTTTTATATTTTATAGGAGCATAATATATAGATATTTTATTCGTAAGTAAACTGTGCGGGTTGTCTTTGTAATTTGTATTTAAGGAACGAGTGTATACATTTCTAGTAATAAATAAATTGCGTTGGTAACTAATACTGATATTTGGCGATTAGTTCATATAATCGATACAAACCTTCCCAAAACGAATTAAGTTAATCTTTACACAATAACCTTATCATTTGAGGAAACGTGATGCAAAGTAATTTAATAAACATACAACATAAAAATCAAGTATCGTCCTTAAAAAATAGGATGTTTGTTAAATTGATAAAAATAATAATAATATCCATAATCTGTAATTATCGTCAAATTTTACGATTCGTTGAACACCTGTTGAAAATGCAGAAGTAATAACATCTGGAAGTTCGGAAGTCAGGTGGAAACGAGCGAAGTGGTCAATTAACGAGTATAATTATCGATTTCCTTGACATTTATCGATTCATATTTTAAAACGATCAATATCCTAATGCTCGTGGATACGCTTTTTATTTACCGTTAACGATATAATTTTGTGTATTCTGTATAGTTTATTATTTATTTTATGTTAAATATTAGGAAGAAGTTTTCGTTAAGCATGTGAGGCAAGACGTGGCGTGCACAGAATCAGTTTAGGCCGGTGTAGCGGTTCAGCACATTAGCTCGCACAGCGAGGCCTGCGACAGGCGGCGGGTGCGCGCCATTCACATAATCGCGTGTTCAAGCAACTCGGGTTACGGGAATCGTGAAACTTGATGTTCGCGATTCGGTTGATGATCGCGTCTCGCGCGACACCGCCGCCGCGCGCGCCTGAGAACTCGGCCCCCTCGTGCGAAGGCTCCCATGTCTGTTATGCAACGCGCCGGTACTGTTATAGTCTGACACGCAATATTAACTGATGCACTAGTCAGACCACGCGGTGTCACACGCCCGCACCGCTCTCCACTCGAACCTTATCTTAGGCTCACAACGCAGCTAAACACAAAACCGGCTCTCGTATCAACAACGCAATGATGTCCTCAATGCAGATGGTCAACGAGTTTTTAGAGCGCCATTATCAATGTTCTTGAGGTGAACAAAAATTGTTCTGAGGCGTGCATTCCATTCCTATACAGTATCGTGCTGTTAAAAGTGCACACAAAGGTATCTGGGCTTGAAGCGACTTAGCGATTTCGAGGCGATGCAATGGTACTGATAATTTAAATACATAATAAAACGCTCATTGTATTAACGAATGGAATGCGACGGCACTACGCTAAGGTACTACATGACTCACATAGAAGGCACGCGCAGCTCCTCGCCGATTCACAAGTAAAGCTCCACCCTTAAATATTCCACTTAGTTTTTAAGCTACATTTCAATATCGAATCGTTTTGGGACATATTACTTCCTGTCATGTTGTTTTATAAATTCAATGTGAAGTAAATAAAACTTATAAGTTTCATAATCCCATCAGTAAAATTTCACATCATAGATGTGGTGCCATCGAGATCGCTTGCTTATTTTTATTGAAATCCAGAAACTTCCATGATTCTACTTGTTTGCTTAAATAACCTTTGTTGTATCAATGATACATAATCTGCCGGTTTAAATGATAAACAATTTCCATGTAAGGAAAAGATAGTTAATTCTTGGGTCAAATTACAACTCGCGACCTACACAACAGCTTCTAGTGTATATTATCTTACTCACGACGCCGATGGCTATTTAAGGCAACCTGTCGCATCTCAAACGCGACCGTGCACTTTCACTCAATACACCTTGCGCGTATCAAGTAATAATTATGTGGAAAAAACAAAACGAAACTGCCATAATTCTTGTGTACCTTAGATTTAGAGAGTTGTCAATTGGCAAAGTGATAGTAGGGCAACAGCAGTTAGAGCAGGCCGGGTTTTGTTACGCTGCGTCAGAGAGAGCCCGGCGAGCTGGCGTGCCGCCGCCGCCCGCACCGCCGCCCGCGCCGCTGCGTTTCGCAGCGCTCATATCAACGAGGAGAAAAGTGTTACGACGGCTCCCATCGGTATTTTCGTTCCAACTGATGACCGTGACCACCGCGCTCGCTCTCGCTGCACGCGGCGGCCCGCGGCGTGTGTCGTCTCGTATCAATGGAAGCATTTTTCGTTAGGCCAATATTAAAGGCACGCGCGTAGTATGACGTTATATCGACCAGCGGGCGCACGAAGGGTCGCCGGAGCCAGGCACCGAGTGGGCCAAGCAATAGGTAACGCTCCACCTCACGAAGGCGGCAGCCATGCCATAGCAAATAAGTCACCAAAATACGTCCTGATTATTTATGTTTTTATCGTTAACCCCAATTGATAAACAGTAACATTATACATATTCAAGTACTGTATCAATCGACAAAATATTCGAATTATTGTCAGAATAAAATGCTCGAAAATTTCATTGAAATTCGTCGGATTGAAAGATAAATCGCACACAATTGTATTGTTACGCCACTGATGTGCAGACGTAGCGAAATGCCATTACAAGCCATTGTTTACAAAATCGGTTTTGTTAGATGATGGTTAAGTGTTAAATAATGCGTAGTATATAGTTCAAGTACTTATTTCAATACAGAAGTTATCCAAGCGTGAGGAAACATTCTCACGTTCAGTTATATGGCAGGTACTATGAAATGATGTATTATTCTTATATTATGTATACGCTGTTACACTAACTGAAATCTTAATCGGATATAAACATATGTATGTGACTGTAATAAATCCGGTGCGTTATAAATAGATATTACAAATCAAGTCGGAAATGTACAAGTGCTGAGGCCGCAACACTACTTATAACATTACGCAAAATTTTACATAAAAAATTGCAATTCAAAAAGTAATATTAAAATCCAATCAAAACTAATTTACTTTTCCTACTTCTATCTACAAGCTGTATTATAATTGATTATGATGTACTTAAATACGCTTATACAAATCTTAATATATTTTTTTTAACTTTCTATCAATTAAAAAAATTCTAAACTAATAAATTATGTTAAATCTTGAACAATAAAGCAGTTAACTACGATCTAAACTGTTCCTAAATACAACCTTGTTCATAGCTCACCTGAACAACATCTTCAGAATAGTTTATGATTGATATAAACAATTTCGGTTCATTAAACATAAAAAATATTTTTTCAATAAACGTTACTGTTTGCTATGACCTAACTGAGATAGGCGAGTGGTCATGAACAATACCTCAATTAGGGCCATCTGAAACCATGTATTTAACTAGCTATTCCGATAAAACGTTTCCGATACGTGAGTGAAGTTGTATTAATAATAAATCAATGTAATGATTCTATTAACAAAGTACCTACACTCACCGTGAAATATCGGAACGACATTCACGATTCACAAATCCAATTGGAACAATAGTGAACGGAAAGCCAATCTGTTGGTATGCGGGAATCGATAGCATCGGCTATTAGAGATTAGCGAAACGTCAAGTGACCGCGAGTGTCCGGGGCGCGTACACTGAACAGAGCGTATTAATAAATAATTAATCTAGTTTTGTGCGCGATGGTCCCGATTGAATTCGTCTCCTGCGTGGCACAATAAGTTGACCTTCACTTTTGTCCACGACTGTCCCATTTCAATTCGTCTTCCTCGTATCGCAGATATCTTGTCGGACCAAAACGATTAACCGGCACACCTAATTTAAATAAGAAACCGTTAACCAATACCTTTCTTTGTTCACTTGTTTATGTTTTCCTTGTGGTGAAATTCACATCTGATACCCACGAGATAGAATTTCACAAAGCCCATCATTTCCTGCTGTTTTTTCTTCTTTGTTTTACGAGTCTTATTTAAACATATGCGCAGATAAGAAAATGTAATGTATGACATTTATAATTAAATAAGTTATTATCAACATATAACATGTTTTATTAAGCATTTATAAGCTCAATTAACTGGCCCTTTGTTCCAGTTGTTAGTGACCCTCACAACTGAACCGGGGTCTGGGCATGGGATTCCTCGGGAGTTGTCTGGAGATGTTGATCTACTGTGCAATGTTTGTATCTGAGCGAAAAAAAAAACAAAAATAAATTTTCACTAATAAATATGTGATTATGTTCTGATTTTATAACATAGGCGCTGCATGTTTTGGGAACAGCTGACCGTGTGTGAACATGTATAATAATAATAATTATTATTATTATTAATTATAACTGTACAGTGGTCTTGTCGAAGACCATACATTTTTATATGTTATGCTTTTAACTATTTTTACAATGACATTTTATAAGTACATTCAAACAGCCGGACATTGTCTCGTCAGTTAGCAAACAATGGAATGTATGGGTTTAATTTTCAACGTACATAATTACATTTGTCGTCTTAGACTCTGTTCGGACAACAGGATTAAAGTCGCGAAATCAGGACAATCGGTCGTGGAGTAGTGTCGGGTTACGTTACTGTATACTTACACCGGCTCGTACACCATCTACTACACGTTCATTCTGACTGCGTTCATATTTCTCTTTTCAAACTGAAGTAATTGAACTTCAACGAACATCACATTTGCTTTAGGAACTGCCTGTGAGAAATTTGAAATTGCGATGTGAGATAATTAACACAAAGTTAGGTACAACAGCGGTACGAAACGAAAGGTGAAAATGATGCGTGAACGTAGGTAATGCGTAACTGCAGTAGTGTTTACCAATCGAAAGTTACGCCAGCGGAGCTCTAAAATAAACAAAGAGGTGAGCTTCGATTCGATGTTTCACATTGACTGGTTTATTTGAAAATTTACAGATTTCTTTTAGTTTCATAACAGAACATCACACCCGTATTTCTCCGAATGGGCAGACAGGAAAATAAGTGTTAAACACCCCCACGTTTCATGAGTTATTTCATATGTCCTCCCATGAAACAGGATATAAGCCTAGTGCCACACACCGAGCATAAAAACAATCTCCGGCTTATTACGAAGTATTGCAAGTTAAAAAAACCCTATTAAACTTCTGTCTCAACCGGGAATCGAATCCAGGACATCTCGATGAATTTGACCCTGGCAAACACTAACGAGGCGGTCAAATCTTAGTTCCATGTTATATAAAAGATGACATGTGTTATATAGGAGAGTGCAGAGCGACGACGTGCGCCAGACGCATTCCGTTTGCAGCCCAACTAATTGAATTAGGAACAACCGGGCGTGTTGAAGCGGAGCGCGCCGATTCTCGTCGCCCCCTCGCGCGCGCCCTTCGCTCATTGTTGCTCCCACGCATAACATCACTGCATACCACGCTAGCTAGCTGACCGTACTTAACTACAGCAATCCTGCCACATTACTCTTATTAGCCTAAACTAACCTGTCCTCAGCTAATCCTTCCTAACCTACACTACCCTAACTGTACTAAATTATAACAAATCCTGCTCCAATGTGCATTGCTTAAACCATTTTAATGTCTACTTTCGCAACCGTGACTTTACCTATCTGACCAAATAGGTGAGGAACTGTTTGATAAGGCTGTCAGAAGATTCAGATATCGATGTGCTTGAATGAAGAGTGACGGATATTTGACACTCATTGCTCTCTACCTACCCCATAAGGAACGTAGCGTGACGATATGACGATAAATATTTTGTTTATTTTGCCTCCGATCTTAAAACAAATGTGACGTCGGAGACGTATCATTTTACGTAACTGTTAGTAAACTTGTTGACATTATGAGACATCTAATTGATTTGATTAGTCCATTGGGTCTCTATTTCAATATCATCTTTAAGCAATAGTACAACCTATATAATACGTTAAAACATTCAATTTTAATGATACATTTCTTTTAGGTTTGTAAAGGTGAAAGTGCTATTTAAATACATATGTTTATATACAATAAACGTAAACGAAAAATCAAGCCTGTAATCCCCTAAGCCCTAAAGGACAAGCATACGATTGTAGTACATTCCCAAGTTTCACCAGTTACGTTTACGTCCCATAATGGTATAGGTGTTGAGCCTATTGCTTTATACCAGGCATGAGAATCCAGATTCCAAGCCACTACTATGTAGAAATTCTAGTTAGAAGAATTTTATAGTACCCGATCCCGGATTTCAACCCATAGCTCTCGATCGGTTGCGCTCGCAATCACTCGACCAACGAGGCCGTCAGAAAAAAAAGTAACATCGCGCCTATTATCCCCGAAGAGGTAGGCAGAGGAGTGTAGTACACTCCCACGATGCAGTCATAATAAATATATATAATATAATTTTGATCCAATGGATTTTTTTTAAATAGACACATTCTGTCTCGTTGGACATGTTGGTTGCAAGTGCGACTGCCGATCGGGAGGTCCTGGGTTCGATTCCCGGGTCGGGCCCTACTAAAATTTTCTAATTTAGATTTTCTAGTAGTGGCTCGGAGTCTGGATATGTGCCCGATGCATGGCAATAGGCT
>DWDU01003365.1:0-11673 GCA_018245575.1 Jemadia suekentonmiller
TTATTGTGTAGAAATAATATTTGATATATTTTTATATCGCGAATAGAGGTGGCTCGGAATAGTAAGACACATTTGATGAGAAATATTTTTTTAATACATGTTGATGGCCTCCGAGGGTTTCGTTCACGTGGAAACAATAATTCCCATTCAATCTATCACCACATATTTCAGTACTCAACAAAATTTGTTTCTCGGATTTGACCTGGATACTTAAGAAACATACGGACAGTTATTTTTGTATTTATAATATAAATATAGTTCTATTATTGAGCGTTAAATTTCAGGAGGGAGAGTATGACCTCGCTCTGAAAAAATCTGATCACTTTACTAAGATGGCATTTTCATTTATTATTAGTTATAGATATTCGGTATATTGTAATATTTTATATAAATAAAACAATTTGCTTTGTTACTATTGGACACTTTGTTGAATAAATTATTAAATTTAGAAGAAGTTAATACTTATTTTAATAATTTCTTTGTATCTCTCACATTATTTAATAATAGCAGAATAATTTTTCGATTTTTTCTAACAAATTCACCCAACACGGTATTTACATTTGGGTACCTAATAATTTGCTGTCTCGAGCCGAAAACGGAGCAAAATAACTTCATACCTTTTGTAAGGGCTGGCCCTAGGCGGTCTGCGCCGAGGTAGCGCACGTATAAAAAATATGACAACTTGTTGAATATAAAAACATTTTACGTTTAGTCCCTTCAAATGAAAAATTATATTGTTTTTTCATTAAGTTACCTTTTACAATTATATCAATATCAACATTTCTTATATACTAGAATTTGGAAAATATATGAATGACTTATATAATATTTAAACTTATATATCTAATGAGGCAAAATTTTCGTGGCCTACAAAAATGTGTTATGAAGTGTAACGTCGCTCTCATTCAGACAAAAATGCAGTTTCAAGTTTTGTGTACGAATTTGTCATTATTTCAAATATTTAAATGTAAAATTGTATTAAAATAACAATAATATGTAAGTATATGATTGAATATATTTTATATTGTCTTAATATATGAACTGTAGGTAAAGTGATTATCGTTTATGTGATATAGTGTATTGTACGTTATTTTAGAAAAATAAAATTTTTGGTCGGCGGGATTTTATTACTCATTTCTGTAAATTACTTGTTGACATTCATTAATGCACTCAACCACCAGCCAGATTAAGTACCGTAACATATTGAAATTCATTACAATTCTGTATAGCCACTCTATTATACATATGTACCAAAACCACTTGTCCCGGCCGGAGTGCCACATGCCCTTAACCCTTCTCACTCTGAGAGGAAATCGGTGTATTTTAAAACAATGGAACAGTGAATCAAAGTATTGGTGATGATGACGGCCTCGTTAGTCGTGTTGATTGCAAGCGCGTCTCTCGGGAGTTCCTGGGGTCAAGTACCAAGTCACACTACTGGAGTTCCTAATTAAGATTTTCTAGTAGTGGCTCGGTGTATGGATATGTGCCCGGTGTATGGCAGTGGGCTCACCACCTATTTCCATAGTGGGACGTAAACGTAACTGGTGAAACGTGGGAGAGTACTACACTCCTCTGCCTACCTCTTCGGAGATTACAGACGTGTGATGTTACATATTATATGTAGATAAGTTTGTTCCCAGGTTTCGGTGGTATTGCATAAAGACGACTTAACGCTTAGTATGTTATACCATTTAGTATCTGCATACTACAGGCAGGTGATCTGTATAAAATTGGTATAATCAAAAGAATTGTTCGAATTTTTCCGTTAAAAATCATTACTAAATTATTGTTTTAATGAACAATATTATTGCCAACTAGTCGTGTGTTGAATGTTTGAAACTAGCTTTTCTTCAATTAGCGGATTTCTGCCTTTATTGTATGAGTTAGCAATGAACTTCTGGAAACTTCTGAACTTGATGTCGACGGTTAAAACTAATTAATTATGTTTGAAATGTTTATTTGATGTCAACGGGACAACATGAAACCGAAGAACTAATATGGCCAGGATATATTATAGATGATACCTGGAATCAAACATATCTGCTTCCCGATACGAGTACCTACGATTTGGAAGAACTGCATAACAGTCCAGGTTACATATCTCGATGTAACGAAGCCTTGAGTATAATTCGTTTATAAATAATTAAGAATCTCGTTTCTAATATGCTTAACACTTGTAGACATATGATGCTTCAATCGCGCTTTTGTACGGCATATTTTAGAACTAACGAGTCCTATTTTGAGAAGTTTCGTTCGTGATTATTAATGTATCATAAAAAAAAACTGTTTACGACCGATTTAATTTCCTTTCCATTTTCATAAAGATGTGAGCGGTGTGAACTCAGCATCACAATCTCGCGCCGGTGCTACAGGTTTCAGTCTAACGCGTGCTACGACGTAGCGCGGTCGGCCGCTACGAGAACATACCCGGGATACATAAACAATTCAAAGTTTATAAGCTTATTCATATTTATACACTTCAAAGTATGTTTCGTTGAGTAATTTACTTACTTGTCTGATTTATTGGTTCATTTCATGCAGTAGCCGTGATACATTTGTCAGGTAAAGTTATACAAGTGTTTTATTTCACTCATTAATATGATTTTATTAATAACGGCCTTGATGTCGTCGTATTTTTTCGTTTTAATTGCCAATTATAGGGTGCTTTCAAAGTTAAGTCACCTATTATCGCAGTTCTTAATGTTTGTGTCCGTAAAATTGTCTTCGTAGGTAATAAAACATTTAATTTAAATTAATGATTGAATTATATTTATAAATAATACAAATAAATAAAATATTTTCACTCAAAATTTGCAGTATTTTAATATCAGTTTTTTCGATATACACTTTGATATTTTAACTTCTTAATAAACAAAGCTGATGTCAAAATTATCCTTAAATTGCACATCCTTAAATTTTTTCAACATGTACATACATATTTTCTATAACTAGGACACGGATTACAAAATATAACAAAAAAATAAATACCTAATAATCTATTTACATTTTATCTAAACAGGTAAAACTTACCCGGGAACCGTCTTACAGTTTTATCCCGGTTATGTCACGTCCTTATTAAGTGATACGAGTAAGAGTAGCAAACGACCAGGTAGCGGGTACAATTGGCCACTGCCGCCTACTGACGTCTGTTAGCGGCCTCGAACAAGAATGTAGGTATAGGAACGTTATTGTTGATTAGTCTGTCGAGTATAAAATTGCTAATTAGATTATTACGCGGGAGTGTTCTACACTCCTCTGCCTACTTCTTCGAGGATTACAGGCGTGATGTTACGTTTTTTTTTTAATCTTTTATTTCAACCAATGATAGTCAAGTAGTGGTAGTTCAAATCCTTGCGCTTACCTGGCGCACAAGCCCGACCAAAAAATTTGGTGTAATTGAGTCGTAACAATATTAGATGTTTATTTGCATAAAGAAATTAATGAAGTCACAAATGTTGTTGACTCGCCCGGGTCTATCGCAGCCGGTGCGAGCTGAGGTCAGATGGCGGCCTCCGCGCAACAATATTATCACAAGTAATGTGAGAGCGGTGAAAATCGGAACCACTTATGAAAAACTAGTGACTGATGAAACGTGGGAGCGTCCTATATTCATCTGCCTACCCCTACGGGGATTACAGACGTGATGTTACGTGTACGTTTTTTAACGATCCTGTAAAATATAACTTACCTACGTAGGTCCGCAAATACTCTGACCGTTCGCAGAAATTCAAGTTTAGATGATCCTCAACACACAATAAAGAAAATCGATCGATCCTTCTTGAATTTCGACGTCAAATCGAGGCAAGTTGTAATTTGAAAGGATCGTAAGATAACAATACTGTTGAACAATCTCAACATAAAAATTATTACCAGTAGAGTTATTTTTAAATTAAAAGCTCCGTGTACCTGTATACCGTTGTTAATGATTGTTGATGCGGTTTTTATAGTATAGTACACACGCGTATGTGCAAATTGGCTTTCTGCCGATGATATTGTGTTTGTCATTCCTTATCAACGTTGTGATACTCGTAATAGTCGCTACTTACGATACCCTGGTATCAGAGTATGTCGCCGGCATAACATTTATATAAATTATCTCTATATAAATATAAATTCTTTATATCTAATTATATAAATCCTCTGTTATATCATTGTAAATAATGTATTTAGTGAATGACAGCATACGTACTTTGGTGTATATAGCAATTAAGTCTTCACAACCGGCGTGCATGTAGACTTCCTACTCGTACATAGTGACGAATGTAAAAAGCGCAGCAGGTCTGTAAGAATAACATATTTGGCACTCGGTGTAGCCTAGCTACCCCGTAAGGGATCTGGCGTGAAAATACGTATAAATGTACATTAGTACTTGTCATAAAATTCTTAAAGTAATAACCGACTCACGGTAGAAATTGTTGTAGCGGTTGTACTTCGCTGGCAATATTGCAGTAATACTGGTGGTAATTGTTCCGTATTCACGTTCTAATTGATAGGTACATTATCATAACATCACGCCAGCTCAAGATGTAGGTAGGTGGAGAGCACTGAATATTAAATATCATTATCTTTACCGACTTGTCGTATTTCTTCTCTCTTCTTATAACTATGTTATTTTCAAAAATATGTACATTTAAAGGCAAACATTGAGCAGTACAATGTTCAAGATAGTAAGGTTATATATATGGTTTCGTGTAGAAATACAATATAATTCATTTTGGTGACTTGCGTATTACTGGAGGCGCCAAGGGCTTTATGGCTCTTGACCCAATTTCGTTATGCGGGCAAGAAGAGGCTCACTCATTACATTAATACATTCATGATTACTTCAAGGCGTTTATGTATGGACGACCTTATTGTAGTCTGTTCGACGCGGCGTCCACATGTTGGTCAGCTAGGGAAAGGATTCCGAATTCGATTTCCGATCAAGCAGATGCATGAACAGGGAGTTGAGTTATCTCTTTTCAAGTGAGATTTATCTGTAGGTTATCATTGTGCATACTTTTGCATCCACTATATGTATAGATGTATAGATATAGATGTATAGATATATTTGTGAGGAACCCACCCTCTTTAGCTGTTAAGCAGCAGTCATTTTTTTTTGTTGCACTATCAAAATATTTTAACAAAATCTTCTTCTTGACTGTTGCAACATGGGAGTGTATGTGTACTACACTCCTCTGCCTACCTCTTCCAGGATTGCAGGTGTGATGTGAATCTTTACATTTGCGAAGTCTTCTCGTGGCTAGCAATGACTGGTGAAAGAACCGTAGCAACCTTTAAATCGCTCTTTAGTGGCCATTTACTTTTATATTAGACTCGTGTGGCTCGTTTGCCGCTTTCCTTGAAGCTCATTTAAATAAGCTAATACAACGAATATAATACATAGAGCATATATAAACGTTAGAAATCCTTTGTTTAACCTACCCCTACAGGAAATAAGCGTGACGACATGTAGGTCGTATGTAAAGTGTATTTTAAATTTTTATTTACTCTTCTCTATACAGGTGGAAAATCCGCTATTCAGTTTTTCTCGAGTAACCTTTACAGGAGCGCATTTGTCTAACATGCTGTGCCAATATGTCCTTTACCATACTTCTGTTGACATTTGTTATCATGTACACATTTTTGATCAGTTTTGCATTTCTCAATAATGTCTTAGAATACTGTATGTCTATGGAGACATACAACTACGAGTACCGCAAGCAATCACCTTTAAGCCCATCTCTTCCCTTCCACAGGGCCGATCGGTTAGTTTTCAATTATCGATGTTGCATTCCTCCGCCTGACCAGAGTTGGTAAATGAGCATGTTAATGTAGCAGTGAGATGTTTTTGATCTGAATATCTCGAGTAATCACTACGGCTAGGAATAACAGGAATTCACCTACAGCTGTTAGTTTTGTATCACCAACTTCATCACCAATGGTTAGAGAATTATCTTTAACAACATCATCAGCCTGTTTCAATCCATTGTTACACGTAGGCAACTTGTCGTATCCAATTTCTGTCTGCAGTCTTTCGCAGATCATCATTCCCTCTATCAAAGTTAAAGTTATCACCTGCCCACCTAGTTCACAATATATTCAGTTACTCTATTGTATGTTTACCCGATTTGTCACCTTTCTATAGTAATTTCCCGTCGGTACGCGAAAATGTAGTTTGTATTTATTTAATTGTTTGGCGATAAGCGATTGGCGGTAATGATCGGAACATATATTGCCCGAACCTAAATAAAAACATCACCTGTGTGTGTGACCACCATCTATGTATACCAAACACCACCTGTATGTGTGATAACCATCTTCTAAGTGTACGAAAAATCACCTATGTGTGTGATCACATACAGATAATGATCACATCTATGTGTACCAAACAAGCGCATAACCCTGTTGTAACAGTGAAATGAAACGTAGAATAGTTTTTACAAAAACCAACTTGCCGAGTAGGTATGGTACATACGCTGGTTGAAACGTAGTTAAAAGCTTTTGTTTGTAGAATCGATTTCCAATTGGACAGTCATTTGCATATAATCCCAATTTAAATCCACGCGTTTACTCTATCAGGAGATAAATTGTACGCCTGGGTTTATTTATTGTAAATAACAATAATGAACATAGAAACGAAACCTGATTTTGAGTATTTATCATTATTAATAAATATTCTTAATAATAAGTAATAATTAAATACAATGAGCTGAAGATCGAGTTCAGTGGTCTGCTTAAGGGGAGACATGTTTCCAGCAGTGGACGGAAATAGGCTGATGATGTTGAGGATTAATAACTAAATATAAACGTAACTGGTGAAACGTGGGAGTGTAGCACACTCCCCTGCCTGCCGCGGACAACAAGCGTGATGTTGCGTATATTACGAGTATTTCTGTCCAGAATTTTTCTTCCAACGTAAATGTCCGAGTTTCATTTCATTTCTCGTGTGCGTTCTTGTATATTCTTGTGCGTTCATGGTGTTAGTTTTCAGTTGTAGTTAATTGTTCATCATAAATATATTTTTTAACGATAAATGACCGAAGTCATTTGAGCACGGCTTACTTTAATTGGGGCACCGAAGCGTCGGCAGCACGCTGCGGTATTAATAAGGTCAGGTCTAACTATAGAGACTGGTATCCTACGCTTAATAGCTGCTATCAATGTGGTACAAAGTTTTTAAAGTCTGTGCCGTAGTACATTTCTACATCGAGGATAAAAATTCAAACGCGTTGATACCAAGACTGCCCTGCGCTGTCACAGAAATGACCGCTGACTAATCAATACATTTTCAAAATTATACATTATCAATAAACTCAAAGTAATATTCAAAATTGTCAATTCTCAATATTTTTATCAGTAATTTTCACAATTTGCAATTTGTACACGTAAATAAATACTTAACCAAATTACAGACATTCATTATTTGTTTTCAAACGATATTAAAGCCGCAGCCTTGGCCGTGTTACCTGTTATTTATTTACACTTTATTGTAACCCGTGGGGATTACAAAGGGCGAACTTAATGCCTCGCAGCATTCTCCACAACATGACGATATATGTAGAATATCAAAATAAAATGTAGTTTTTTATTTTTCTCAGTTCGTTGCTCAATCCTTTATAGTACCTACTCGTATTTACGAACTAGTAGAGACCACTTCGTTGCAAATTGCATTCGACGTATTAAGTTAATAGGAACTAGTCCTATCGGGTATTTGTGAGATAAAATCGGGTAGCAAGATTTACAGTGTACCTATAAATCTTCTACTAGCCTTTCTTCCTGCTACTATCATTATATAGTTTTTCAAGCTTGTAATATATATTAATAGTGTTATATACGAGAATATGTCTAACGAGTGACTTTGTATCTGAACAATATCGCTATTAGTACGGACTGGAACAGTGTGGACGAGTGCGTCCACGCATCCTTCAACTGAGAAGTAATATCAGTATCAAGCAAATTTTTAACTACCGAAGTTATATTGATACAAATATAAATATACTAATAAATATAATAGAAAAATACAAGTTCTATGCTATTTTCTAACCCATTCAAAATCTATCAAAATAGCAGAATATAGTGCGATGTGTTAAGGTCTCTTTAATTACCGGAGCACTGGCGGCGTGGAAGCAAAATTGGGTAACCAATTTCCGTTCGGCGCACAAATTTAGTTGTCACCAACGAGTGCCCCACTATTTGTTTCCCAAAACGTAAAATGAAAGCACGTAAAATGAAATCCAGCCGAAACAAATATATCCAAGCACTTAAATTGTGAACTTTAATTAATATTCCACCGCTTCCATTGGCCTCGTTTGATAAAAATGAACGGTTTGGTTAATATTCAAATATGAAAACAACGATTTGGTATGTGATACTGATGAATAGTTGAGAATTAAGGTGATTGTGTGCGGTAGAAAATGCATTTAATTCATTATTATTACACCACTAGAGGCGATCATTTCAGTCCTAAGGAGTAGCATCGCGACAGTCACCAAGTTTGAATTATTACTTACTGCAGTTGTACTAACAAATACTTACCCGAGCGATTAACACTCGCAGTTATCACAATAGTTTTGCAGATGAGTGATGGAGCGCACAGGGCACGGCCCTGTGTGCTCACATCCCATAATTCGTTTTAAAGTGTGGGTGTTAATACACGCGACTTTCCGTACGTGCCGCTGAACAGAGATTAATTTAATTTCGTAAAGGATAATTAGTAGCTCCTCAGTTATACGCCAAGCACGTTTTTTCTGTACATGTAGGTAATCTGAAAAGTAGCAACCCGGAAATATGATTTTTAGAATAAACCATTTAGTCACATTTTGAAGCCTAAATATATTACGTTATTAAATCTTCACACCAGGTCCCTTTCCAGGTAGGCAGACAGTTCCTATTAATGAAAAGAAGTATAGTATATAAAATATAAGTAAGAATAACGCAAATTACACAAATTAATCTTTATTGTTCTCGATCCTAATCATACTAATATTGACATTCCGTCTGTCGTTCATCTACGCTTTTATAATTGAATCGCTAGATGCATTTTCATTTTTAATACGGCGATATATAGAAGTCTGAACAATACATAAGCCAATTCTATTCAGTCTTTTTTGCTTTTCATAACTTAAGTAGTATCTTAGAAAGCTGTTAGTTTTGAAATGTTCTTGAACACTTATTAAAAAACATTTTTGAGTAATAAAAGTTATAACGGTTTCTAACCTTCACCCACACGTACATGTATTACTCAATAATATTTATGGTTTTAATCTGACAAAAGAACAATAAGAGTACACATTTCTTAAATAAAGAAACGTTCATAACAATCTCCAAGCGTGTGTAGCTTGAACAATTTTTTTTTTATTTAGCTTGACAAACAGTCCCCTAGGGATACTTGCAACATTCGAATAGCGCGATGCGACGGAATTTGGATAACATGGAACACCTAAATTAACATAAATATGTTCTAAAGTAGCTACATTAGTCTATTAAACGTGATGAGTAAACTCGAGCAACACTTAGTGCGATCAGCCGTTTCATGATTATTTTCGTGTTTCGCAGCGTACGTCACCTTATCAACACAATTACCCTAAAAGCTCGATGGCTTCAGCGCGGTTCACAGCTCCAGATAGACGGGTTTCAGGGCTGATGAGTCATTACTCTACACTACTATTACCTACATACGTCTTCCCAACAGATGATTCGTTAGTGAAGTACAAATAAAAATTCGGTCGGTTTAAGTATGGTAAACGGATGTTACATTACGTCGTGTGATCATTAAATTTATAAACCTATCCAACACAGAGGCATTCGAGTTTTAACCCTTTTCTTTTTGTATTTTAAAGAAGGTATACGATGCGCGTTGCATTAGGGTGTGGATTTCGAGCGACGAGCTAACGTTTTTTCGACAGTGGTCTGAACACAGGCATGCAACGTCGCGCTATAGAAAGTCATACAAAACAGATTAAGTGGTGTGAACGTAGGCTCCTGCTATAAAATAAATGTCAATCAATGTCAATATCAAAAAATACAAATGCAACGTATTTTGGTATTTTTATATTCTCAAGGGTTTTTTTACAAATTGTCTTACAGATCGTTATCTGTCATTCAAAAAGAAGTCCAAACATACCTTACAACAACGTTACGACATGAAGTTTCGTTTGCTTAGTATGGCCTACTTATTATTGCTATGTATTATTGCCATATGTTATTAAAATACATCATATTTAATGCTATACAAACAACGACAAACATTTCGTATGGCTATCAACGACACCGAACATCGTAATAATGTGTGGATTGCCGATAGGTCCAGCTATGTGTATGTTTCTATTGTGGCTATGTTTTTATGTGCATATCCCAACTCTCCCGGACGTTAAGGTGCTGGGAACTGATATTTTCCATCTACATTGTTAACTGATGGAAAGAATAATGACTGAATTAATTTATTATTAAAGAACATTTTTCTTTATCGTCCAACATTATGAATGTCTTTAGTATTACGATCCACATTTCTTATCATTTATATTGTCATTAATGTTATGAATTTATCTCAATAACGCTACTAAAACAAAAGCAAATTATATATGGTGTACATTGAGAATATTTTGAATTTCATTTATTTATATACTTATTAATTTAAAACTGGGTTAGGGATTATGGATAGCTTTAATCTCTAAAGTCATTCCCTAATAGATATTCTAGGGCCATAGAAATGACGTGTGGTATGTGTAAGAAATCGTATAAATATTGTTTGATGAGTGTTCCTACGATTTCTATTAAGAGATAACGTTAGGGTGACTTAAATCTATGAAAGATACGTGTATTTGATAAAATTTCTACAGAGATACATATATATGGGGTGTTATGAACTATGATAAGATTAAAAACTATTAAAATACTATAATATAGAAACAAGTGATGTTATATTGTCGAAGTTCCTAGAACATGTTTCACTCAAAGTATTAATGAGTGAGATGAACGGTCGATTTGCCACAAAGTTCTAATTCTACCTCAAGGTCTACTAAGGTCCAACGAGTTAATCCTTATCGCGTGTCCTCTGAATATTGAAACGCTCATTAAAATGTACATTTAGTGGTCAACAATCCACAAGGCGGCTTAGCCCGGCTTTGTCTAACTTTACAAACCGCCTGCCATCTCGAATAATTTCAGAGCTTCAATTACCCGTGAGGCTGCTCAATTAAGATACTAGTAATATGTTTTTAAGAATAAACTAATGAAGAAAACTCCACCCTATTTTACTGAGTAACTCGGAGTCTGGAGATATGCCCGGTGTACGGCAACTTACCAACTATTTCATGGCCGGACGTAGACGTGAAATGTAGGAGTGTACTTCAGGGATTACATGCGTGATGTTACGTTTGTATAACATATAATATTAGAATGCTAATCTAAAGCTAGCTAGTTTTGATTTTCTTTAAGAAATCATGAAGTGATCCGAAATTTATTCGCTGCCGCTAAATTCTAAAATAATTTAAATTTCATACGTAAATCAACTGAAAACATCATTTTTAAGCTTGCTACACATTCAATTACTCATATTTATGGCAGTTTACATTTCAAAGAAAAAATTTCAATGGTTTTTTTAATGACTAATTTAATGCCTCGTTGGTCGTGTTGGTTGCAAGTGCGACTGCCGATCGGGAGGTCCTGGGTTCGATTCCCGGGTCGGGC
>DWDU01003366.1:0-11673 GCA_018245575.1 Jemadia suekentonmiller
GTAACTGGTGAACCGTGGGAGTGTTCTACACTCCTCTGCCTACCTCTTCGGGGATTACAGGCGTGATGTTACGTTTACCTTTTTCATAGTGGGACGTATACGTAACTGGTGAAACGTGGGATTGTTTTACATACCTACCTCTTCGGGGATTACAGGCGTGAATTTACGTTACGATTATTAAAGTAGAGAGATAAAGAGAGCGATAAGGTTTAGGTCAGAGCCCGTGCACCGCACCTTGGTTTCGGCGAGGCAGTGCCCGCGGTCGGAGCGCTGCCACTCCCATACGGAGAGCACGCGGTCGGGCCCGTCGTCCACGCAGGCCAGCAGCGCGCCGCCGTCCGCGCGCGAGAAGCTGAGGCAGGCGGCGGCGCGCTCCACGCTGCCCGCGCCCACCACGGCCAGCGTGGCCAGCGACACCGAGTTCCACACGCGCACGTGCGCGCGCGCCTCGGCGCGGTCGTGGCCCGCGCACTGCCCGCTCGCCACCACCAGCTTGTTGGGGTGCACGGCGAGGCACTTCACGTCGTCCGTGTGCCCCGTGTAGTGCCGCTGGCACTGCTCCTCCACGTTGAACAGGACCACGACCGCCGCCACGAAGTACACGATCTCGCCGGTCGGTAAAAGGTACAGATTGTTGCGGCAGTCCTTGCCCCTGCAAATCGATAAAAAAACTTTATGTAATGTTATGTAGTCAACCAAAAGAGGACGTCCGAAAACAGATGCACACAAAAGTTGCTGACATTATATCTATAACGAAAACGGGGTAACCCCAACCACAAATGCTAGTGTAAACCAGTTTAAATGTAACGTAACAAGACCCGCTTGCTTATTTCCATTCAGATACAATCCTTTTGTAGTAACTCAGCCTGCGGTCAGATGGATTACACGCGCAGTCAGTCAAGCGCGATTGACCTTGCGGATGTACCGCAACACGTACTCGTGAATGGATGGATGCTGTGTTTCTAACACTGATCCAAATTTCATACAAAAGCATATATAATGGAAAAACTTCAGGTACGAACATCTGAACTCAAACAAGGGCAAAAAAACCGTAGTGCTTTAGTCAGATGGCTCTAAATATACCTAAATATAAGCGTATACATATATTTCGAAATATTTATCTATCTTTTATTCTTGTTAACAAAGGATGGATTATCTTTTATTGTTGCTAACAAAGGATGGATTTAATGCCAAGTAGAATTTTTTACCAATCAACCCAGGTGAAGATGAGAATATGATGGAGGCACCAAATCTTTTTAACTTTTAACAACTCGAAAGTATACGCGTATAAAGATGCCTGCCTCGTTGGTCGAGTGATTGCAAACGCGACAACAGATCAAAGGTCTTGAGTTGAAAACACATGCCAGACTATTAGATTTTCTAGATTAATTTTTAATAATGGTTTGGAGTGTAGACCTCCCCCTATTCCATAATGGGACATAAATATAAGTAGTGGTACGTTCCACCACTAGTGGACGAGTGTACTAAACTCCTCTGCTTACCTCCTCGGGGATTACAGGCATGATGTTACGTTTCTATAATGATAATTTCTTTATTTTCATTGTACATACACATAGCACATTCATTAATATCCATTCAACCGAACAGTTCCAATATGGTCGTATATTTCGGTGATATTGTCACTAACAACATTTAAAGGGTAACTGTGCCATTACAATGAGTCAGCGGTCATCAGTCGAATTACACAGATGGTCAGTCAAGCGCGACGTGACCTTGAATTACGTGCCGTTTCAGTCTCGGCTGTTCGTTCGCTTTTTGTATATTTAAATGTTTGGAATCGAACCTAATTCAGAACAAAAGGTGCGTACGATGGACGGAAATGATTTTTTTTAACGGTCTCAATCGTTTTATACGCCCAGTGAAAAGGCACGTCTTGATACAAAGAGAACAATCAATAAACACTTGATGAAAGTTATACCGTTCGTTGACGTTTGTAAGTTTTCAATAGAATGGATTGCTTTTTATATTCAGACCGATGACGCAACTGTAAATATACGTATTTATAGACTACAATTTAATATTCTATAAAAAATACGTTAACATTACACAGTGCATAACAGTACATAAATATTTTTAGAAGTTAAAAAAACAGCTCAATGGTAATATAAAACGCCGTAGGTCACGCCGATAGTATAAGGTAACATCACGCCTGTAATAAGGTAGGCAGAACAGTATAGTACATTCGCACATTTCAGCAGTAATTTTTTTTACTGTATTGAAGGGTTTTGTCGTGAAAGCGATCATGTCACCCTGATTATTACACTATGATATCTAACAACTAATATTAATTAATTATTATAAGCTAATTTTACTAATTTTCTAGCAGCATCAGCGCATAAAATGACGTTTACATCCCACAATGGAATAGGGACTGCGCCTATTGCCTACAGCGCAATAATTTTAAATAAGTCCAATGTTTGTTGAATTTACAAGGTTGCTTTTTGTCCAATGATTAATAATATCAAACCCAATCGCTTCACATTTTCCCGCATTTAGCTTACATTAACCAATAATAACAATGAGTTCCGATAGAATTGTGTAATTATAAATGTTTGTGCAATAATTTTGGATTAAAATTATAATTAAAATTCATATTATTTGCCTAAAAACAAATGTATGTATACTTCTGCCCTAATCTTAGTGATAACAAAAATAAATTTATTGTGGTTTTAATGCATGATATGAATTTATTTTATTCGTTAAAGCGTTTTACTGGTGTGTTTCTGTTTCTATAGAAAATTATGCACGTAGCCCTCGTTGAAACGATGAAAGAAAACAAACCTTACAAACAGGATAACCTTACACATCTCCATAGGGATGAAAGTACTTTTTTCCGCCCTAAAGGATCAATGTTCTATGAAAGATTGTGCGGGAAATACACGAGCGTATGTATAACTTTAACCAATGACTATCTTACCACTTTTATCATATCACGCCTATATTTCTTCAAGAAGAGGATATATGATTGTAGTACTCCCACTTTTTACCTATAATATAATATATCATACGTTATCCCATATAATAAGGGGTCAGTCTGTTGCCATACACCAGCATAATTTTTATGAAATACGAAACGCTTGCTTTGACGCAGTCTTTACATTTCTGAGAACGAAATGTAGACTATTGTAGAGCATAGAAAACATTAAATGTCACAGAAAACTCTGAAAGCGATTATGCTCTAAGTATCGGAGACGTTTTCGTAAGCCGTGGGCGGTAATTGCCGCCGCAACTGAGTTACAATTGGTAAATTACTCCGGTAACACTCAAAAATAATTATTATAGCTACCTATTATTGCGATCTCGCTGTAACCAGCTCTATCCTGTTTACACTAGTTTACGTGTCACTCTGAAACTGCTTGTAATAGTTGTAATAGGGAATGATTGAAAATTTATGTATCGGTATTTAAGCATGTATGTAGTTGAGTGCCTAATTGGACAACTGGTTGCAAGCAGGACTGCGGATCAAGATGTTGTGGGTTCGACTCCTAGGTCGAGCAAAGTATTATTGGGTATTTCTGACTTGGAATTTCCATAAGGAGCATGCAGTCTATATTTGAGCTAGAGCTAGGCGAGAGCTCATGAAGAAGGACCTCGGGTAGCTACCTAAGTTCGTCGGACTTTGTCCAAAAAATATTCGTGACCTAATCCAGGATGGTACGATCAAAATAGAGGCAGTCGATTGTGGTTATGTTAACTCTAAAATATTTTATACCGTCTAATCTACTTAACAATGGTAATATTCATAATGTTGGGCGCGGCGTCGCGTGCTAAGGGACGTCCATGAAAATAATAATAGCGATGGTGTTATCGCCATGGCTGACCTTCCCGTACAATCGATACCACGTCTGTGATAACCATATACGTATTATTGATTTCATTAAAAATGTAGTACTGTGGTTTGACTTACAACTGACATGCCAGTCACAGTACTGATTGCGTTAACTTTTTCATGTTCTGTATATAACAATAACATGGTTATTCTTTCTATGGTACCTTTCTATTATGGTATTAATTTGAAATTCCTAGTAGTGGCTCGGAGTCTGGATTTGTGTGCGGTGTATGGCAACAGGCTCACGCCCTATTCCAATATTGGACGTAAACTCAACTGGTGCAACATGAGTGTGTGCTACACTCTTCTGCGTACCTATACAAGGATTACAGTCGTAATGTTACGTACGTAATATCAGATCATTTGATATTGTACAAACTATACAGAGCCTGTGATTACCAGAAAACATATAGATTTCTAAATACAAACCTACATGAGAGATATTGTACACCTAGTGCACAGAACAAAAAGTATTGCTCAGCATACAAATACAGTAGAACCTCTTTAAGTCGAACCTCGATAAGTCGAAAACCTCCATCACTCAAAAAAATGTTCAAGCTCTAAAACCTCCATCGAAATCTCAAATTTCTATAAGTTGAAATATTCAGTGAATCCCCGCAATCCATTTCGTACATATTTTCCCTCTAGTACTCGAAAAATTAAATTGGACCTCTGTTACGTATTAAATTGGACCTCTGTATCTCAAAAATGTTTTTTTTACCAACCTTTACAAATCAACCGACTTTAATTATTCGCCGCCATCGAAGTACACCAATGTTTGTTAGAAAAGTAAATGGTAGAATACAATAATTAGGACTACTACTTCAAGAATTAATGACTCACGTTAAACCGTGCTTGCTTTTTTATTTCTTGTTTTAATGATATTTTTGAAATAATTTTGTTGAATAATAATAAATTAAAATATGTTCGTTACCTTTGTAACGTGAATTTTTATTTATTTCACCTATCTAATTCAAAATTCAAATTCAATATTCGAATTGAGGTTCTACTGCATTTATCTTGGGTGGAAATCAAACACGCAGCTCCGACTCACCGGGTTAGAACCAGTAATCATTACACTAATCAGCCTATCAATTATTAAGCATACGATTTTTATCAACATCGTTTTAAGTTAGTTTTTCGAGTCACTAACCGCAATATTTTAATGATTTTTTTTAAATAAATTAATTTGTTCCAGCTGCTTGGAACACAAACTGCTCAAACCCACAGCAAGCTAGTTATTAACCTCGTTATTCAACATCACTATTATCATGGTCTTCGTCAACGATTTACCAATCCACGTCTGAACTTGGGTCTGTACTCAGAGTCAAAAGGTTTAAGTCATAGTCTGTAACCTTGGTCAGGTGTGGGATGGCAAACTTCGCACGTTTAAGACAATATTATGGAAAACTGTAAGGCGTGTAGGTAGCAGCACAATGTTTCCTATCACCGTTATAGCGAGTGATAATTTAATTGTAGAAAACGCATAACTTTGAAAAGTGGAAGAGTGAGTGATTTGCAAAGTACAAAAAAATCCACATTTTTCCACTGCTGTATACTCTCAAAAAGGCGCGGTCAGGGCCATAGTCTGCCACGCTGACCGCGTGAGGGTTGTTAGACTTAATACATTTTAGAGAATAGACAAAAAGACGTTCCACGATTTGAAGCATACTTAAACGGCAGAAATCTAATCCACTAAAATAAGACTACTACTATTTACTAAATAACGATCATTAATGATAAACGCTCATGGATAAGGAAGTTATCGTCGTCACAAGCTATTATTAAACTAGTTTCATAATACAACAGTCTTCGCAGATTGCTAAATTAATGGAATTAATAATGGAATAAATTAATGGAATGTAACTTTAAAAAGCTGTCTTATTCTTTATAAAAGAAATCGAAATAATACTGCCTCGTTGATCGTGTCGGTTGCAAGTGCGACTGCCGATCGGAAGGTCCTGGGTTCGATTCCCGGGTCGGCCACTTCTAAATTTTTCTAACTTAGATTTTCTAGTGGTGCCTCATAGTTTACCATGCTCAAAGTAGGTATACCTACATGCAGAAATAACATATTCGAGAGATATCACAAGAGTCGACCAGTAAAGGAGTCAGTGCCAGCAGATTTTTATATAAACAACGCTGCCTTCTGATAACTTGTTTACAAGAAATCCCTCCCTATACGGTAAGATTTTGGAAATTGCATGTGTATATGCATACCATAAGTTTAGCGATAATCCGAGAGGTGCTAAAATATAGAAACGAAAGGAAAATATGAGTAAATTCAAATATATTGGATATCGAAAATCTATTTATTGATTTGATCTACCGGAACACCGAATGGGGACTGTGGTAGACGTGTCCCCGCGACACTATTAACTACATGTTACTGTCGTGAAGTAATTGTTGTTATAATAACTAAAGTGTGTGGCTGCTGGTTCACGTATACAATAATAATATAATAATAATAATAATAATAGTTATATCTTGAAACATCCCCACACGGCCACCTGATCCCAAAGTGAGCATCAAGACTGCTTGTGGTATGGTAACCAGACGGCTGATAAACTACATATATACATATAAATATATACTTCAATAGATATTTTTATTACATCCAGACACAGAACAAATATTTGCGCTCATCACAAAAATATTTATTCTGGGTGGGAATCGAACCCACGATCCCCGGCGTAACAGTCAGGTTCACTTACCATTGCACCAACTGGCCGGTCAAAGTAAATAGGTATACATATACAAGAGATAATTTAATCTTACTCCTCGGGAATAACAAAACGTCTTCGACTAGATTCAAATAGGGCACAATGTAGGTACCTACAATCATAATATCTTGGCTATTAATAACAGTCCTGATTCATAAATACAGTCCTGTTATAAATAGAATGTTAACTAATAGTCCTATCAATGTGTTATACTAACTGACACAGCCAACTGTCCTGTTCGTATGAAGGTGCTTGCAGACGCTATGTGCAACAGAGGTTATTAGTGCCTATTCGTTCGGTAATACCTGCGCTTAAAAAGAATTCTGCGTATAGGTACATGTAAAAAAAAACTTTTCCACTCACCTGTACCCATAGACCCATTCCAATTTGAGCTTGTTCTGCGGCGGCGGGGCTACCTTGGCGGGGTCCAACGGGTCCTGGTCACTGGGGCCGTAGAGGATAACCGGCCGCCCTCTGAGGTACATGCGTATAGAGCCATCCTCTTCGTTGTACTGACACGTGTGGGTGCTGAAATAAATATAACGGTTCTCATGGATTTTTAAATGCGCTTATTTTTTTCTAAGTAATTTATGAGAAACATTTTTTATATACTTTCTAACAATTTTAGCGGGACAAAAAACTATTTAATTTAAATATTAGAATCACTCAAGAAATTAGAACTAAATGCTAAACGAACACGAACTATTCATTTTATGGATAGGGTAGGTTTCTCGTTTAAGATTAGCTACTGACCACTATTTTGCGGTAGTTACAAGGGGAAAGCGAGCTAAGTGATCTTATTCCCTTTTCGTGGACAACATATCCCAACTTAAATATACCTTATATGAGGTACAAAGGGTATCGTGACATAGGTATTGGAATTCTGCGTAGTTTTTCGACCTCGTAGAAGTATTATCGGTCATCGTTACCTCTGTTTTTTAGCTTTTCATTAAAATAAAACCTAAATTAGAGGAAATAATGTTATAAGGATAATAAACAAAAGTAGATCAGTTAATAATTCTCACGCGATACATGAATTAATTAACCCAGTAACACGTCCATTGTTGTAGTACGGTTTTGTTAGTACATACATATTTAGTTGGTACAATGTTCTAAATAAGTTTATACACAAATTATAGTGTAACAATAATGGGAGAAATGCTAAATATATTCACGTACGAAATGTCTTGGCTAAAAAAAATATTATTAAATGAGCATAATTTTATCCATAGCAAAATGAAGATAATGAAATGCATATACCATACACTGAAGTATTCTGATAACGAATGAAAGTTTTATCTGAATAATATTGCTAATGATTCACTATGCAATAAAATAAAATAGCTTATTCGAACTAATTATAAAAATGGAATGATAAATTGGTGATTTACATTAATTTAATTACATTAACATTCGAACATTAAGATTCATAAATAAATATTGGAGTTACAAAATTCAAGATTCCTAAATTATTCTAATAATGAAATATTAGGTCACAAAATTGTCTTAAAATTTAAACCAAGCAGAAAGCACATGTGGTTATTATTGTATAGCACTACACCATACCATGTTACCAAGCGGACAAAGCAAAAAAACCTTATGCGACTTACATGGAGGTGAATGACATCGTTAAGAACTTATAAGTCGATGATAAAACTGCCGAACTTAAGCGTAAAAATAAAAATCTATTACACTTAAAATAACCCACGCAGTAAGCTCCCGAAACCGAACTAGACAGCAAACACAACTCTAAAAAAAACAAATAATAGCATCATAAAATATTCCCGCTAATTCGTCATTATTGCCTTATCAGTTTAATCTGCAAGATAAACCGCAACCAACATTTTTACCTGTCGTCCATGGCGGGAAATTAATGACAATTACTTTTTTCTAATACCAATACGAAATCGGCACAAAGACGTTCGCGAATAAACTTTTTAAAAACCGGTTCAGAAGCACTGACACGATTCAAACAGCCGGCGTCTGAGAAAAACATTCACAGACTGCGGGCGAGTAAAACAGAACGCAACGAGGACGGATTTTTAATATCGTTCGATGGTTCTTTATATTATAATCGGTATATTGCCGTTTTTACTTCTGTTACATTTAACATCTTGTATAAAAACGGGCAATGTAACGCGTAATATACAATTGCGTTGTAAAGTATTGGGCTTACAATACAGGTAAATAATACTTGTATCTTTACTGTGTACGTATTACAAGGTATCCGAGAATCCGAGTCGACTTGAGTCATTATTTTCACATAGATTACACGATGAATGACGTTACCATGAATGGTGTTTAGAGGAAAATTGCATAGTTTTGGAGACGTTTTATGTAACGTATGTGGACGCGTTCCAGTTTAGGCAGGGTCATAGACGCCATGGCCTTTGGTATGTTTAAGATTGAACCATTTATCCATTGGAATGTAACTTTTTGTTATAGTGAAATTCGTACACAACGATTCCATTACATAATGTTATATATAATTTAATTTGACTTTGAATTCATGGACTCTGCCATTATTGTTAACAACATTCACATGTTTGCTATGTATGTACGTCTAGATTTTGGAATTTTAAGTTATTAGTACCTGTTGAAGGTGATAGTAATAGAGCACGTTGTTTCAAACATTATTGTCCGCTATGGTAGACTGTATTTTTATAAATAAATATTAGCATTATCAGGAAATAGTTGTAGCGAGTAGTATTAGCTAAAGGGTTTCTATTTTCCGTTCCCAGTGTGGGATATGAATCCTGATTTGCAGCTCAACTATACTAAGTTTTATGCATTTTATGTCTTAGGTATCACTAGCTGTAACGCTTAAGGAAAAGCTAATGATGAAACATTTAGATCTTATGAGTTTTTCATAACGTTATTTTAGGTGTATGAAATCTGCCTATTCACAGCCAGGAACTTATTTCCCACTATTGTGTCGAACAGCCGAGCAATAGAAGGCCTGATGACAATGATGACAATGATCACAATGATAGGTCAACATGTTGGAACTTGACCGGCGGTCATAAATTACTATGTTACACGGTCAATTACGAGCTCACACTGGCACCCATTTGTTCTATGGAACATTTATCATTGTATCTACATATTAAGAGTGAACAATGGAGTTTTATATGGATATACTTCCATACATATATGCAAACACATCTGAAAGAACAGCAAAATTAACGCTGTGAGATCCCTAAGCACAAACTTGGCTTTGTTTACGCATGTTATGTAATAAATTCCTTGTGTCGGATAACATAAATTAATCATCGGTACACATAATTAACCACGTTCATTTATCATTAAGCGGGACTTAATCGAACGAATCATTGACCGGTACGTCACTTAATCGCATACAGCCTACTTGCGTTATGATTCGTAGTTAAATTGCAACTAGTTACTGTGAACTAGTTTCGCAGTGCGGTTCCGTCTACGCGTCAATGATTTAAACTCACAGTCATCGTCACCGTATTCCTCGGGCGAGCCACTTCTGCGTGCTCGCACTGCGTCCGCGTAGGTCGGGACCAGAATACGAGCTACGTTATTTGTTGCCTGACGTAGGGGGCGACTAAAAGGGGGCGCCGCGCTCCCCTATGCGGAGAAGGCCAGCGAAGGGGTTATGGTGAGGTAAAAATCTCAAGATATTGGGCACCGTTTGAAGGTTTCTCCCCGTTACAATAAAAGGTAATACACTTCTGAACACACGGGTGTGTTTTTTCAAATGAGCGTTTTCGTGACTCGTATGCTCTGTAACTTAATTATTGTTCTTATTTTAATTGACATTTTTCAAATTGTGATATGGTTATTTGAAATTTTAGTAGTATTTCCCATTATGTTATGATTACTACGGGTACATATCTCGAGTAGAATTATAAATTATTTCTAACCGTGGCAAATCATTTCAAACTAATTATAAATTATTTATTATTTATTCGTAACATATTTTAAGTAGAATTTAAAATACTACGTAAATTTAAAAACTAGATACGCAAATTTAAAATACTAGACTTTAACATACTTGAGTAGAATTAATTAACAGACTACGCTTGATTCAGCTACGTTTCGACTTGCAATCTTTCACCATTTCCTGTACCAAAATCAGCAATCCTATTCAAAAGTCCGGTTATGTTGCAACTACTACATACACTATAGGCAAATATTGTATAAAAATAAGAAAACATCATGTGTGTAATGTCTGAAAAGGTAGGCAGAGGACCTCTAGCCCTGTCACCTCTCTCTACCCGTCCCATAACAGACCCAACGTGGTATTAGGATTATATCAGCAATCATAACAATAAAAATTTCTGAATTGTTAATATTACTTACTGCAATCTGACGAAGCATGGGAGTGTACTGCACACCTCTGCCAACCACGTCGGGGGTTACGGGCGTGATGTTACGTTTACTGCAGTCTCGTCATGTACATATAATATTTTTCATACTAAATACCTACATCTAAGTTACATTAGAGGTATCTAATCACGTGGAATATTACGTAATATGCACTCGCGTCGCATCTGAGATGATTAGACACATACATATGTTTGTTTGTATGTATGTATTTATGTGTGTGTGTATGTGTGTGTCGCACATCTCGACGCGCGCCTCGTACCAACGTGTTTACTGTAATTGTTAGCAAATTATATGATAGCGATCTGTTCATGTGTATTGAATGCTTTATTTAAAGATACGTTCATTTAAAGATGATAACAATACCAATGGCCGCAGCCTTTTTTAACATCCCACAACTGGGCATCGATCTTCACCGTATCTTTTGGACAGTTTGGAGATAACTAAGCTTCACCAGTACGCCCTGGTGAATACCGGGTAAGTATTTCCAACAGTTTAATAACATTGAAAGGTTTTAAACATTTAAAACGAAGTTTAACCAATTTTAAGTAACGATAACAACTGAACTAGATTGTTCAACCGGATCTCCGGCACTAGGAGACGGTCATGGAAATTGTCCATTACCGATTGCGTACACAACGGCCTACAGTGGTCACAGTTGCTTCACTTCACAAATTGCACGCAATCTGACACCGCGACAATGTTGCGAGCCTTCAAACTACAATGTATTATTGGACTATGTATAGG
>DWDU01003367.1:0-11670 GCA_018245575.1 Jemadia suekentonmiller
GCTCCTTTTTTAATAATAAAATCTATATGATCTCGAAAATCAAGCTTGGCATCAATAATGACACCAAGGTCGCGGATTATAAGTGAAGCGTACAGGCACTTGTATAAATCTAGGTACAAGTTGCGACATGCGGAGATAAGTAGGCACTCTTAGAACATAGCTGCACACAGGATCGAGACTTCTGCGCTCTGTATGTGAATTTAGTTTCAACTAAACAATAAACCTTTCTTAATCGGTTACTTATTAATCATCTTCAGGAATATAAATCATCATTATTACTTTAGGACCATTTTTAGAAAAAGCTCATGTCTTATGCGCGACAATATCCACTTCACTGCTTAGTTTTGTCGGGAATCACTAAAAAATCAACGCCTAGATACAGCGCCCTGTAATACAATATACAATTCCCTATTCCTATTTCTCTACACTATAACATGCAAACATTAAAAACTAGTTTAATTGTTACTTTGTCGTTTCTTTATTATGTGTATAACTCGCAACAATATGTCGTCACACACGGCATCGCGCTAGTTAACACGAAGCAGTCTGAGCCACTCCTAGCTGCCGGCCTCCGCTTATCCCTGTACCCCGCAATAACAAAATCTTGATCCGTGTAACGAAAATAAAGTAAAATCGCCTTCGCCTTTGATATTTCTTTAATAAAAAAGTATGTTGTCCAAAGAATACAAATCACCTCTACTGAGCACCCACTCTGTAACAAGAAGCATTTGTAGCACGCTCGTATCCGAATATTAATACGCCGTCTCAAACTGCTTAACCCGCAACCGCCCCAACTTCAGACCGTGATATATTTCGCTTTTCTCGTTCCAAAATAAATATTACAATGATAAAGGCGACTTCTTTCTGAACTTTAAAGACTTTAGACAAAGGCGCCGTTGAAAAATTTTCCAACATTTCATACCTGCTTAAGTTATGTGATATTTCATTTCACTGGTGTATGAGTTATCGTGAAAATATACATATAATCCACCATAATATTATATGGACAAAAAATGTGCACAAAACCCATAGACAAGAGAAAACAAAAAATATTACGCCAATGCCAGATAACGACCATGGAACAGCCCGATGCAACCCCCAACTGAACACGACATCTGGTGGCAACTAAAATAAACTGTGATATTATGTGCCGCGAATTAGTAACATGCTGAAGATGACGAAATAGTACAGTAACCATACAAATCACTGGTTATTGTTTACATACTGACACACACTTGATAAGAGCGCTAAGGTAAACATTATTCAAGCTCAGGAGCCCATATTCACACCTTCCGCTAATGTCCCTCACCCTCTACGCAGACTGCGGGCCCACACCAAACCCAAAAACAAGAAAAACAAAAAAAAATTCTGGAGCGTATATATTTTTTTTTTATATATTTATGTCAAATCGTAAAAAAAATGTGTATTAAAAATGCAAACATGAATAGGCGCAAAAAAATCATAGACACTAAGTCTGTGGAGTTTACTTTAAAATTTAAAAAAAACCGTCAGCAGGTGCTTGCTTATAGTACCTACACTAGAAGTGACAAATCTATAAGCAATAGATCAAACATTGCAGAATGCGCGGACAATGGGCATGATGACAAATTTTGAATAACCGTTTTTCTTTATGTTCAGAAATAAACATTATATACAATGTATATCATATTTCGGTTTAAAATGAGGAGTAAATATTAAAAACTGACATTTTACTTTCAAATTTTATTTATTTTCGCCAAAACGCTACAAACTATCATAGCGTCATTTTGACGTCGTTGACGTCGTTCAACTAATTCGATGACAAAATATATTTATGAAACTAACAAGAGCTGTCATTGTGATCTACATGAACGTGACGTCATTTCCTCTGATTGACGTTTATCATAACATGGCAGATTGTCGTATTTTGTAGTTTTATTTTATCAAAATAATAAATAATCTCAGTCATAATTATAAAATAAATACGTGTTTTGCAAGCCATTATTTACGTATCGTTAAATACATGCATAACTTTGGTGACTTTCGTTTACTGTCATCATCCCTATTATCATACTCGCTCACTACCGTCCAACGTAATTTTCCGTAAAATATTAAATACTTTATGTATTGGCACTAAATTCATATTAATCTGTGAGAAAGTGTTTACCTCGCTGTGTCGCTGTTCTATGGAAAAACTAGATTTAACCGGTTCAGCTTATTTCATACTAATAAAAAACAAATGCCAGTGTGAAATAATCGATGTTATATAAACATATCACGTAAAGCACCACAAAAAAATTATAAGGATAGCAATAAAACGAAAATTAAATGAGCTTCGTTTATTCAAACATAACCTAAATTCACAAACAAATGTTTAAACCTACTTTTGGTATCGACAAAGACATCCGGGCAGTCTGATCTGGTCTCGCTGTTGCCAAGACCGTCTCTTAAGTATCAGCCATAGAGTGCACTTACACTTAAATTTATACGAAGAATTCTAACCTAATAAAAATCTGTTACAAAGACTGACTGAAGCAGACCAAATATGGCCACTGGGTGTCGGAAGTTTGCACTTAAAATAAAATATACAGGAACTTACAAGCTTACTGTTTTAAATAAGCTAGAAAATACCTCTTAAATACATGTTCATTCCAAAATAAATTATCATTGGTATGTTATTGTTGGCTTGTGGTTAATGTGTGCGTAGTAATTATTCGTACCAGCAAATGTTACATTGTCCAAAATTGTTCACAAACATAAATTCCACTTCATATTGATTCTGGCGCCGTTAAAACACCCAGCCGCGAATTGGTTTAGAGAAGATAGTATGCACAAACCTTTTCTTCTCTAACAATGATGATGGTGACTGAAAGAAACTGCTACCAGCCCCAAATTGGGGATCAGTTATCATGATTATCGCCATGACCTTATTTCCAATATGATGAACACCATTTCGCCTGAACATGACATTTATTTCCACCACACATTTTCACCGCTAAGTACTTATATCTACAAATTGCAACATTACAATAATCTTGTCAGTTGCGAGGAGTGCGTTTCCCCTCCCGCTACCCGACTCCGCTTCCAGCTCTCCCTTCAACGCGCCAGTACGGACAGCATATTAGGTATCGATAAACACAAGTAAATAAATGCTTTTGCAGTCAGTACTTCGCTATTATTTGAACATAACAAGGCGGCCTGTTAACTTACGCTTGTATTGTTTATTAAATAAACAACTATGCTAATATCTTCTATAACAAATATAGAAATAAAAAAAAAGTTATACAATCAAATTTATGACACGAATTTCAGGCAACAATAAGACGACTCAAAATAAATGTGCCAACTGTCTTTACCCCATACTATAAGTGTACATATATATACTAGACTATTACATTCGCATGCAAGATGAAGCACAGATCATTGGTATTAACAGAAATGATATCATAGTATACAAAATATAAATACAATATCTGACACACATTAAAAAAGTCATAATGCTCAGACCTTGGACTTGTATAGAAATCCTCATTAAATCGTAGGAGATAAACTATAAAAAAAAAACGAGATAAACTATGTAGCGATAAAATTTTAAGGCACATTTACACTATCGCTAGTTGTGTACACAAGCAATAATAAATCAACGATTGCTCGCTACATAACACTGCAATCTCCGAAGAGGTAAGCATAGGAGTGTAGTTCAATTCTCAATATGGAATAGATAATGAGCCCATTGCTATACACCACGCGCAAATCACTCCGAGCCACACAACCAACGAGGCAGTTTGAAAAAGAAAGTTTTTCTAAAAGTCTACGTCCGGTTGTGGACTGAAATAGGCTAATGAAGATGATGAAGTAACAACAATTGATAAAATAATACTTGTGAAAAGCACGATTATTATAATATAACACATTTTTTTAAACTAACACCATCTATAAAAACGGCGACTGTTGTTTTGAAGAACAAAGCTTGTGAAATTTAAATATAGAACAAGTATCAATGCATGACAACCATTGGTATAGTATGAGTACAGCATTAAATTGGGTGGGACGGCTGGGCGGCTGGGACATCTCAGTCCTAATTAGAATTTACTACCAATGTCAGTTTTAGGCCAATCGAAAATAATTAGTAATTCCATCTAAGTCGTTAATTAAAAGTGATAAAGAGTCATCAAAGTGTCCTAAAATTATATCTTGTAAGCTCTCAACTTTGAAGTGTGTAATTGAGCGTTCTATATAAGTAAAAACGACATAATATTTGACTTAACTAATAAAGTATGTATATACATCTTCAAAATAGTAGCAGTAGTTCAAGTTAGTAGCATACTTATCTTCTTTAATTGCACAAATTTGAGCTTTTTAATTTTCCAATATCCCCTTGTTGCAAGTAAATGTTCTCACCCTGTTAGTTATAAAATTATCACCAAGTATTCCTTCATTTCGTGTTTCATTATCATAGCAACTACTATTTCCCATTTTATTCTTTCCATTATTAGTTTATATACATTTTTACCTTTACACATTACCACTGTTCATAATACTCAAAGAATTGAAACATTCAAGGAATTAAAACGTTATAATCTTGAAAACATTTCAAAACTTTTTTCAAACGTCGGTATTGGTAAAGTTGCTAACAAATGTTCTGTTAGTGCAGGCGCAACCTTTTCACAAGCCGTATTGTTCTGTTCCCATTTGTCTTTTGTAGGTTGTAATAATGTTGTAACTGCATCGCCCTTTGATTTAATATCATATTTATTTGTAACAGGCTTGCCTTTTCTATCATAACATAATTTTTCGGTAGTCAACAACTTTTCTAATTCTGAAACATTGTCATGGGTCAGGTCAATAGTCTCGTTTGCGTTCCGATTCAAAAATTTTTTTGCATCAGCTGTCAGTGGTATAATCAGAGAATTTGGATATTTATCTAATGCTCTGGCAGTTCGTCTTGATGACCCGGTTATAGGACGATTCACATTTGCCACTTTACCCGCTTTGTGGGTTTTATGAATTTTACCTATATTCACATTATCAATCGTTCTCACTGTAACAGTACTTGTAACGTTGACCTCCATTTTTGCGTCAGGCACTTGACTATTGTTAATATTTCGCTTTAAAATAGACGGTGGTTGACTTGGAGATTCTGTTGAATATCTGGAACACAAGCTCACTGGTTGCTCGTATACATTATTCGTATAATTATGTGGATTATAATTCGTATGGCGGATTACGGTAGAAAAATTACTTGTTTGAGCAAACTGCTGCTGTGGTGCACACTGATAGCTTTCTTGCGCTAATATTGGCTTATTCAATAGTTGTGTCAACATTGGGTTACTCTGTGCTTTAGTAAAAGTTGGTTGCACATGAGAACGCGTCGCAGTAGTTGCAATGTGTTGATTATTAGAACTAATAGGGCTAGGTGTGAGCGTACTGCTGTATCCCGGGTAGGAACGTTGGGCATGAACGCGATAGTTATCCGTACTGATATTAGTGCCCCTGGCATTAGCTCCAACTATTGTGTGTTCTGTTGTAATCTCAAGCGGGTATCCCGATATAGTACACCTATTGATATGGTAATTGAAGTTATCGCCGTAATCATATAAAGGCCACGAGTAAAGTGGGTGAGTAGACGGATTAACAATTTTCGAGTAATTAACAAAATCTTGCAGCTTATTGATGTTGGATGCGAGATTTGTGTCGTTTGAAAGTGGCTTGCTATACACTGTTGGCGTAACATCAGCGTACATATTACTATCAGCGACGGTCTTGGACCGTTCATGTCCTGTGTTACTAAGCTCATGTTGTGGATATTTATTCATCATTCTATTTTGGTTGACATAATGCGAAGCTGTGTACTTAGTAACATTATATGGCGACCTCATTCTATTGTTCAGGTAATAATTATTATAATTGAATGTACTTGTTGGCAATGTTTGGGGATAATGATAGTGCGGTATAATTTTGTTCGTAGTTGATATTAACGTTTTGCAACCCTTACTCGAATTGCACGACATTTTTACACCGCGAGGTACCTTGTTATATTTCCTGATTAACTTTTCTTTTAGTTCTGCTTTCTTTGGTGGCATAATTTTACACGGTAATATTGGTGAAGTAATAGTTTTTTCATTTGATTTCATTATTCTTCCTTCGTTTGTCACATCACTGTCTTCATTGATGTTTGCCATCCGCATGGCTTCGTTTAGCAAACAGACTCTGTTACTCAACACCTCAGGTCTTTTAACAGCTTTCTCACCGTTCGTTTCAAGGTTTTTGTCACGAGAATCAATGCTACGTACTATGGTTTGAGCAATAGTTTTATACTTTAACAAATCATTTGGCTGAGAGTCTGTAACAAAGCGATTTTCGGTTAAACCTTCATCAGATTCAAACAATGAATAATTTTGTGAGCTCACTTCGTCTTCGATCATTTTTTTATCTATGTCAGGTGCTGGGAGAGTATTGCTAGTAGATTTGTTAGCGATAATGTGCTTTTCGACTTCTTCACTACGTTTTAAATCTGTCTTTCTGTGGTCTGAGGAAAGCCTAATTAATATATCATTTGTTCGGTCAGGTGAAGACAACCTTTCATTGCAGGAATCATTAGTTTTTGAAATATAGTCAGCACTAATACTGTCTTGTTCACATGCTTCGTTATCGCCATCATTCTTATCATCGTCATTATCATCATCTTCGTCTTCATAAACTATACTATTCCTTATACTTTTCCGCTTCATTACTTCATTGTACCGAGGATAAATTTTACAATCGACCACTTTTATGCTTATTGGTCTACATTTTTGTAATAAGCTTACATTATTACTAACGTCGAAAAACGTTACAGGTAACGTAAATGATCCTTTCTTATACGAAGACGTATATTCTTTGCTCTCATTATTGGTCACCAACGATTCTTCCAAAATGTCACCGGGATCTTCAATGGTGGCATCTAAAACAACAACAGATGAAAACCGCATTATTAGATATTTAAAATAATAAAGGATTAAAATAGCCTGTTTTTTACAAACCTTGCAGGAAAGAAGAAAGGCAAGCAGAAGGAAGAGAAGAAAGAGAGAAGAGAATTAGAGCAAAAATTAAGTAATATTTTTTTTATGACTGATATAGGTGATTAAGGTTAATTCCTGATATACGTAGATTAACGATTTCTTTTATTTGTACACACCAAGTGAACGGTGAATAATGCCATATCAATAATAATAAAATGGAAGACCAGTCAAGATATCAATGAATGTGCTGAAGTTCCATTTTAAATACCATCAAAATCTGCTGTTCTCTCCGGACCAGCCTCACAGAAAGGACCCAGACCAGACGGAACTTTTTAATTATATTAGGTTATAACTTATAAATTATGTTGAGTTATTTTATTTTAATTTTAGTTTGACAAACGGATATGTGAGCTTACTAATATCATCCAAGTTTATAATCTTGTTCTGTTCGAAGTCCAATGAAGAAATGAAATCGTCGAGGCAATCCTCCGCGAGCCCATCGTCGATAATGGAAGTCATTGTATTCTCTGAAAAGAAAAGCTGCAATAAGAACTTTAAGAAGAGATAGAACTTCACAGCTAGTGAGAGAAAGAGATATGTACATGCCTTGTTTAACAATCATGAAGGAAGGAAGTGGTCACAGATAGTAAATTCACAATATTTCACCATAGTCAATATATTTAATCATACATTCGTTTGGTATAAATAATATGTCATGAAAGACTGCCTCGTTGGTCGCGTTGGTTGCAAGCGCGACTGCCGACCAGAAGGTCCTGGGTTCAAATCGCGTGTCGGACACTACGTGGATTTTTTAGTAGTGTCCCGGAGTCTGGATATGTGCCCGGGGAACGGCAATAAGTTCACCTCCTATTACATAATGTTACGTTGAATTGTGGGAGTATACTACACTCCTCCTACCACTTCGGGAATTACAGGCGTCATGTTACGCGATATTTATATAACTCTATGTGACTTATCCGTGTAGGGGCGGCTAAAGAATTCGCCAATTCGTCGTAAGAGTGGACTAAACACGGCGCTGGCAGGTCGTGGTATGGCGCAATCATCGAACCCGCATGCCCAGTGATGGGATTATAGGCACCCCCCCTCGCTCTCCTCCCACAACGCCCATGTCCAGCTGTGGACTTAACGCGCTAATGATGTGATATGTAAAATAAAACCTACAGAAAGCATAAAAGTAATAAACGTTACTGAAACTTACAACTTTCAAGAAAGATTGGACGAACTATAGTCCACTAAATATCAATATTTTAACATGAACCCGAATGACATCAATCACACATTGCTACATTTAACAAATTATTTTCATTGTAAAATAAACTACGTACGGACGCCGAATTGAATTTTTCATTTGACAGTATTTTTGACAGTAGAATTCTATTAACGAACAATTAGGTATTGACAATTGTGCAACATTTTTGTTAAAAAAATAGGCTGATCGGTTAAAAAAATAAATAGTATTTAATATCCTACTTCAATGTTCAAATTTCGTTTCGTAAAATCTGAGCTATGATATTATGGTACATTACTGGCTGATAATAAAATCTGTGGTTTTCTAAAATAACATTCCAATTTGACACGGATGAAAAACAACTTTTACGAAGTTACATAGATTATTGTACTTCTTCCATTCGTAAATTGTCATTAATTATATGTATATATCATGACGTCGGGTCCCTTGCAAGGCTGGCAGAGACCTCGGTGTAACAAATAACTACCTATCTACTAGACATGTTTCTTCATAACTCTGTTCATACACATTTATATAAAACAGTTCACATATTAAATATTGCCGCAACGCAGAACAGTCACAAACTTGCTATTAGAATTGTAGAGGCGTTTGAAACTAAATACATGAATAGATAAGCAAAATACATATATGTATCCTGGGACATCTCAAAACCCGGTCATCTAATCTCAAACTAAGCCTATGTTATAGTAACTAAATAGCTGATTTACATATAAATGTGTAATTAGGTATATATAATGTTTTACTAAACATAACCTATTCTATGACGGGACGTAAACGTAACTGGTGAAATGTGGCAGTGTACTACACTCCTCTGTCTACGTCTTGAGGGATTACAAGCGTGATGTTACGTAATAAAGTTTAACAATTTATTCCTTCGTTGGTCCTCGGTCTAGAAGCTGCGAGCGCGACTGCTCAGCAAGAGGTCCCAGTCTCGATACCCGGGTCAGACTGGATTTTGCTAACGCATTAAGTTACATGCATTAAAGTTGAAATATCACATGTTACTGTGAACTAAATGATCGTGAGGTGACCTACAAACAAGTGACGTTTCCATAACATTTTCAAGTTATATGACATCGGCCAATACGCACCCGGCCAGCGTGGTGGATTATGGCTTTAACACTTCTCATAGATAGAGTGGAGCCCTTTACCCCTCTCATAGCTAAATATACATGCCCAAGCGCAAAATGATAGTTTCTATTTTAACTATATCTTACCTTCTCGGAAATCCACGTCTGTCTTCTCAAATATATATCTACGATTTCGATGATTAATTTGGAATTGCAAAAATACACAAGGATGCTGCACTCTTTTGATATTTTATCACGTAACACACGAAGTATCACTAAACAAAAAAACCTTTCACAAATTTTATAAATAACCTCATTTGTATGATTTTTAAAATTACCCGCTTTCACGAAAAGTAGTGAAATATACACTAGAAAATATAGGGTATATATCACTATTACGAATTCATTGTGTTAATTTTTTAATGGTAGTTGAAACATTTTACATATTAATTAAGAAGTTCCCAATTGGAGCAACTGAAAAATTATACTTAATAACGTAAATTATACAGATAAAATATCTATACAGGAGTCATGAAAGTAGGTACGTCAATTACAGATAGGTATGTTTAGGACAGAGATATGTGGCACCTGAGACCTTAGCCTAACCCCTGGCATGGCGAAATAATCATAATAATGACATATCATTTGCCAAGTTTATTTTTTTTACTGTTGCTTAACCTTTTATATCGGAATCGTAATTGAAATTATCGTAAATTTCGTTGTTAGTTTGAATTGCGTGTCAGGTTGGCGTTCTGAATTTAAAAAAATTAGAACGAAACAATGAAGAAATGTATCATGATGAAACCATAGACAAATGAAATCTTAATAATAATAAGATTATCAATATCTTGGGAAAACGGCCCACTGCATTTTTTTTGATTAATTCGCCCTATATGTCATATTTTCATGAAACTCACTGTCCACTGAGAAATGGCGGCCAGAGAAAAAAAAAGATAAAAATGTCAGTGGCATTCCCAGTCGAGTTTAGGAGAACAAGGCGAGTGTACGTTTTCTGGGATATTACTTTCGACATTAAAGTTGTGCTACGTCTTGATAACAAAAGTAAAATACAACGCGTCCTCTGATGGATGCTGATGAGGCGAGGCGAGGTGCGGGCGGACGAGGCACTCATAGATCTCCGACACCGACATGCATGAATAAAAATAATGATGAGCATGAAAAAGAACGTAATTCCTGTAGGAATAGAGATGTTTAGGACTCGTGTTCTCTGCCTTCCCTGTAAAGGATCTGACGTAACAAACGTGTACCTATTTTTACAATGTAACCATGCACAAATGTGAAATACTTGTCGTCCTAATAAATGGGTTTCCTTAATAGATCTGTCAAGTAAGAAATGTAAACTCATGGATATCAGTAACAATATCGCAGAAAAACGTTACTTGTACTATTCCGCGTTATCGTTACATTTTTTTTAATAGTTCTTATCCCATTACAAAGAAACATTTCTTACACTTACAATACCCGAAATTAACAACTTAGACATACTGTGCCTCATATTAAAATGGTATGCCGTACAGCCGCAAGCGTGTGGTCACACTGGTCGCAATACGCGATGCAAAACCGGGAAGAAAAGAGCTCTTTCTCGTCCGCGGCGTATCGTAATGGCGATCTGATAGCTGCGTCCCGAGAGACGCTCCTCGGAGCTACTGAAAGCGTTCCAGTCGTCCTATTGAAAGAACGCGCTTTATAAATAGCTCATTTCTAAGTAGGTACATGTATATCAGACGCTCTCGAGCCGTGAGAAAGGGCAGAAAGGATACTAATAGCCCTAACAATCATCATCAGCATGATGCGGGTTGAATCCCTAACTCAATACATATCGCATTCGCATTATCAACTGTAATAAAAGATATGAAAAATGCAGGTGTATCAGTTAGTAGATTTTTTATTTTAAACGTAAACGTAACATCACGCCTGTAATCCCCGAAGAGGTAGGCAGAGGAATGTAGAACACTCACACTATTTTAAATTTTATTATTGATATAATAACACTGTTGGAGTGTTTAAAATAATATTAACCCTTTGCACTCGTATTTAATGTGACCATGAACTACCACCAACTTCTTGTAAGTGGAATAGCAAAATGTATGACATCCCATATGCTTTTAGACATACGAGCTGAACAGTAAAACTTGTGATGTCGCATACGCTGTGACATACGAGTGCAAAGGGTTAATATATTGAAACAGCTTATATACGGCCATTTAATTCCGAAGTAGGCGGAGCATATAGTATGATGACCAGGCAACTAAACAGACAAACATACATAAACGTAACATCACGCCTGTAATCCCCGAAGAGGTAGGCAGAGGAGTGTAGAACACTCCCA
>DWDU01003368.1:0-11670 GCA_018245575.1 Jemadia suekentonmiller
ATTATTAAAAGTTAATACAAAGTGCGACTTTTATTGCGTTACATTAAACGTATATAGAGTTCAGTTTAAATATAACGGCAAAATAAACTTTTAAGGGGGCAGCAGTAGATGACCTTTTTTTCGTTGACGTGATAGTCATATGGCAAACTTTTAAGGAGGCGGCCAAATTTTATTCGGCCCCAAGCTGCTGACACCCACGCAACGTCACTGCCTTAGACGGTTTTTATTATACATTCGCATGCTCGTCGCACCTTGTGTTCCAGTATCGATTATGATGAGCTTTTTTAGAACTAAGAGTCAGAATTTAGTTCGTTTTTTAACAAGCATTGTTTAATGTCTAATGAACATTCTTTGAAACTTCATTATCATAACCATTTCAAGGTTACACACATTTAACTAACGTTAAAGAAGAGGAAAATAAAACAAAGTATTGACGCCTACACTTTATTGAATAACTTACCAATTGCATTCAGAGGCAGAGTAGCACGTTTGTATATCATTTTATTCCTGAATATCTAAATCAAATCTTATAAAACAGTGCAACACTGGCCTTTATTCTAGCAAAAAATAACTTTTAAAAGCCTATTTACTTTGGAATGAATAATCAAAGCCTACACACACATTACAAAAAAAATCAATTAGATTCACTCATCACAAATAGTGTTGATAATATGTAATTTTACAATATAACATCCAGTGTTCTTTGTTCTATAGGCATAAGTCATATCTATATTTCGAATCCAAGTGTGTTATCGCAGATAAATTGGATATTCTGACAAAATCTGTATTGGGACTATTTTTTGTGACATGAGACTAATCACAAATAATACTACAATTGTAATATGAATAAAAATTACGTATTCACTGCAAGAGCAGTCAATTGTTGTACTTGTAAAGCAGGTGAATGTGTATACTGGCAGTATGTCTTTTTTTTAATATAATGTGGTACTAAATCCATTCATACAAGCCAGTGAGTGCTGAAATTTTATGCTTTTACGCTATGTTCACATACATATTTGGTTGAACAATGAAAATATGACTGCATATGTCCTACAGTCCTAGTCATCCCAACACAAATTTTATAATCCTAGTGTCTAATGAATAGCAATAAGCCCAGATTCCAGGAGTTTCTGAATCTTGGCAGCAATCTCGGGGTTCTTGAGATGGTCCTGCAGTGCATGTGGATCTTGTTGCATCTGCTCTAGAATGCAGCGCATGGCAGGGTCACGAAGAATCGACTGCACTTCTGGGTCGGCCATTGCGCGTTTGCGAACCTATAATGAAATCATTATTTTCAATATACAGAAATCTATTTTTTAACAGGTAATAACACTGCCAACTCGAAATCACAATGCCATTCAGTTTGGAATTGAATTTGTCATTCTAAACACAGCTAAATGAAATCAATAAGCTAGTCAATGAGATCAAAATTGCATAGTAATCTGTGAGAATCACCTCCTCAGGGTTGGAATGCAGCTGCATGGAGCATACACGGTAGCCCTCCAGCGCCTCTGCATTGCTAGGATCCAACTCCAACGCCTTCTGGTAAGCGTTGAGAGCCTTGGCCTGTTGTTGCATACCCTGTTAACAAGCATTGTGTTTAAATACATGGCAATGGGCAGAATAATCGTAAAAAGGAAATTACATACTTAAATATATAAACACATCATATTGCGTACACATCACATAATTAGAAGTTTTGAGTCATAAAACGTAACATCAAGCCTGTGTCCCCTAAGAGGTAGGCAGAACAATGTAGTATACTCCCACGTTTCACCAGTTACGTTTATGTCCCACTATGGAATGGATGGTGAGCCTATTGTCATGCACTGGGCACGAATCCAGACTCCGAGTCACTACTGGAAAATCTAAATTAGAAAATTTCTATAGTGTTGAGTCATCCATATTATATTTATGGAATATTCGAGAAACTGCAGAAGTGATCCACTTTAAAGGAGTCTTCACATACTTTTTAAGTTATAACTAATAAGCTTATTTCAGCATTTTTGGTGGTATTGGTAGCAAATACAGCAATGAACTAAAGTGCATATGTTATGTGATAAATGATATGGTGAAAGGAGAAAAATTGGGCACTGAAACGAAAGACCATTCCTGTAAATAATACCCTTTGAAGTTTATATTTTTCATGTGGTATTAAAAAATCATGTACCTAATGGCTCACCGCCTGATCCATGCCTATGAATATATGTGAAAATATGGATTGTGAAAATTGGGTGTACTACACTTCTTTGTCTACACCTTGGGGTAATATGGGCATGATTTTATATGTAACATCATGCCTGTAATCACCGAAGAGATAGGAAGAGGAGTGTGGTACACACCCACATTTCATCAGTTACGTTTACATCCAAGAGCAGAACCAGTACTGTGTCTATTACAATACCTCTGGTACAAATCCTGACTTTGAGCCACTACCAGAAAATCAGAGTTTAAAATAATCTAATAGTGCCCCACCCTTGAGATCTCGATCGGCTATCGCGTTTGCAACTAATACAATCGACAAGGCATGACGTTGTTCTGTAAAAATCTTGACTATGATATGTAGAATGTTTGTTCAAGTTACACAGACATTTTCAGCTCATCACTTGGACTGACATCTAATTTAAATTTGGATTCAATAATATGATTATTATTTTCTTGCATCGTAATTAGGTCATAAACTTCATTCAGATAACAATCTCAACCGTTTTTGTAACTTTAAAACACACACACACACACATATATAAAATAATACAGAAAGATTCAAAATATTGTACCTACCTGGAGAATTTTGCCCTTCCGGATCCAACCCTTGATGAACTTGGGGTCGAGCTGGCAGCACTTGTCGCAGTCCTTCAGGCCCAGGTCGAATGCCGCCAGCTTGGTGTAGCAAGCGGCGCGGTTAGAGTACAGCTTAGGGTCGTCTGGGTTGCGTTTGATCGCCTCTGTGTAGTGTTTCACTGCAGTGCTGTAGTCTCCTGTATAGGGCGATTGTGTAACAATAAATATACCACGTGCATCTTTAACCTTAGTCACTTATCCGCTTTAGTAAACAACGATACCGTGAATACACATAACCTCAATATCACACTAAGAGAAACTCATCAATAGAAATGAACTCAATTTTGCACTGAAAATGTAGTGTGAGGCCAACATATGGAGCACATAAGATATATGAATATTAATGTATTCTGCACTTTCTACATGGCAATTTATTAGTAATTTATTAAATTACAAGGTAAATATTTGGCACTTCGTGCTCTCTGCCTAACCCGTGAAGATATGTATGTATGTATGTTATGTACGTAGCGTTAAAGATATTGAAATATGTGAAGCAACAATTAAATCAACCTATCTATTCCTTGTAATACCTAACTATATTTCAGTGGTTTTTAACATGTAGCGAGTTCAAATACAGTCTGCGCATGTTATATTGCGAGCTCCATGGGGTCACGACCGTGTACACTGGCGACCGTTCTACATAACAATGAATTACCAATGACGGAGCAACGATATTTGTCACGTAAATCTATTCATGTATCGTATACGCAGTGTCAGGTTCTGGAATATATCCATCGTATTTTGCTACTTACGTATCTTCTAAAAAGTATATAGGTACCTATATGTTACTTTTAGAAACGCGTCAAGTTGAGATTTTGATTGCCGAATCATGCAATGAGGTTTCATCATTTAGTGACAAATACAAATCTATAGTAGATCTAGTATCACACAATAGTAGTAGAATATATTTATAATTCAGTAACACTAGAATTAACATAACAGACTAGTATTAAATTCAGATGTTACTGGATTTAAACAACACATTTAATTTTTTAGACACACATGTACATTAAGAAGCTTTGCAAGTGTAAAAATCTGGCGGTAATATTAAATGCTACCAATTAGCATTTTTCTTATGGTATTATAGTAAGGGTATGATACTGAACAGACATAATATATCTGGTTGGGTATGATATGCTAGGGTTATGATACTATACTATATCATGACCATGAGGGCCAGTACACACAGATGAAAGAATTCTCATTGGGATGCAATGTCTATAACTCTGTAAACACTAGGGTTTATATGTTTCTTCACAACATATTTCTTCCTCCAGTATGTGCCAAGATATAAATGTGAGCTCCAGAGCAGAATTCTAATATTACAATTACTGCTCTCATTTTATTATTATTTTTTTATTTTATTAACTTGTCTTATTAAACACTACTTTTATTACACCAAAAATTCATTTAAAAACATTCTGTATACACAAAATGACATTTTTAAAAAAGCCGAGCTAAAATTACTATGTGACTATATTGTAGTCAGCAGTGCCTAGTAGGGTGTAATATGGTGGGGATTTCTTGAGCTTTAACCAATATACCTGTTGATTGTATATTAGTTGTTAGCCTCTTATGTTGTACATGTATTCAAATTTTGGTACACTCACCATTTTTGAAGAATTCATTGCCCAACTCCTTCTCTTGCTCTGCCTTAACTGGGTCTATGTAAGCTTTCTTCTCCTCCTCGACTATTCGTCTCTCTACTTCACTGAGCAGTGTCTTAATCTCCGGTGTGCGATGTTCTGACATAGATTTTTCGTAGTATGTTTTTGCCAGCTTCCACTGTTCCATCTTCTTGTATGCATTACCTGATCAAACATGGCAACATGGCTTAATATGTTATAACAATCTGTGAAATGGCACCAAAGTATGGACAACAGCAGAATCTGAACATAGGTAACAATGTAAATATATATTTAGCTTTTTACATGTGGCCTATTAGTAGTTACCTGGTTACCATGGTAAAGACTGAATGCTTAGAAATTAGGAGGTGGATGTAAGATGTTTCATAGTGAAGTAAACATCATTACAAACTATGGAATTGATTTGATCTAAATAACTTACCAATTCTAGTGAAAGCTTTAGCAATAAGTTTAAAGTCAGCTCTATTTTCCCTGCCGATTTCAATTGCCTTCTCACACTCCTTGACACATTTCTCATACTCCTTCTGTTCAAAATACACTGCAGCCATATTGGTGTAAAATGTGATATCGGTGGGGTCATGTTCAATGGCCTTTTTGTAATGCTTGAGTGCAGATTCAAATTCCTTCTTCTTATAAAATTCATTTCCTAAATCCTTCTCTTGCAAAGCTAGTCTGCGGTTCTGTGGTAAATTCTCATTTTTAGGTGGCTCCTCTTTCTTAGATGATGGTGCTGGTTTAGGGTCCTCAGCAGGCGGATCAATGTCCATGGGAGGTGCCAGATCTAAACCTAGCATTACACTAATTGTTGTGAGGACCCTTCTATCCTCAATGTTAGCATTTAAGTTGTACATATCAAATTTGTTTTCTGCAAGATTCTGCAAGAATAGTTCTCATTTAATATAAAGTTACAAACATCACATCTGTAATCCCCAAAGCAGGAGGCAGAGAAGTGTTGTACACTCCCATGTTTGATCTGTTATGTTTATGGCCCACTATGGAAAAGGTGGTGAACCTATATCTTTTATACAATACATGAGCCATACTTTGATACACATGAAATCATAATGTTTTCAAACTGGGTGACTTTCAACATTCTGACACAATTGGTGGGTAATGACTGGTTGAAAATATTTTAGTCTTCCTATACTTTCGATGACATGTTAAGAATATAGTGTTGGTTAACACTTTGATGGTATTAACACTTCAAAATTATGACACTTCTCAGGGGCAGTGTCTAATTGAAAAATGTGATGGAGTTAGCATCGGACCTTGAGTTACCAAGAAATCCATGTCCAGTAGCAAGACGTCAAGGCTTCTTATTAACTTTTTTTATTTTTAATCAGCCTGAACAGTAACCTAGCAATGTAATGACCTTCCACATAAGAACTGAATGTATGTAATAACCGAATGAATAAATTAATAAGCATAAAAATTCAATAACACAGTTTCAGCTAAACTGCTGCCAAATAATTATTATGAACATATCCATGTGCCTGGTTTTGATTGATTCACTTTAATTAACACCTTCCTTGTCTGTTCGTAAGTATAAAATTAATGGGATATCTTACTGAATATCACTTTTATGGCAAACACCTTGAAGTTATATTGTGTAAGAAATATTCATAATATAATTCTGTTTAGAGTAATACACAGCATTAGAGAAATATATTTTCATATTTTAATGACATGTTGTTTCTAATGACACTATGTGCCTGTGAATGATACGTTGTCAGTCTCTACATACATGTTTATTGTAAAACCTGTAAAAAATGTCTAGAATTAAGAGTACAGCTGTTGAAAAGTCCAATTGCAGGCAGTTACTGGTTTACTGAGTAATTGGTACATTGCATTGAACCTATAATGAAATAATATAACATTCACATCCCAATAAAAAAAAAATGTAACATCACACCTGTAATCCCTGAAGAGATAGGCAGAGGAGTATAGAACACTCCCACGTTTCACCAGTTACGTTTAGGTCCCACTATGGAATAGGTGGTGGGCCTATTGCCATGCATTGATAACAATATTAATTAATTAATTTGTGACTATGAGTAACACCTAGTATCCATACCTTATAATTACACCTCATTAATATGTTGCCTAAGTGACGATAGTCTTCAATAAACAAAGAACAAGGGGGTAAAACAATGATCCCAATGTAACAGGCTGGTGTTACCACCTATAAGCAGGGTTATCATGTGCTAACATGTCAAATGTGACTGAGGACCTTTATGAAGTAAATTTGGTTGGTTGAGATATGTTTCATGTTTAATATAATGTAAAGGAATATCTGTAATCCCTGCAGAGCTAGACAAAGAAGTGTAGTGTACAATCACATTTACATCCTATCATGGATAAAGGGCTGGGCCTCTTGCCATTAAGGGACAAATCTTAATTCCAAACCACTACTAAAAAAAATCTATAGAAAATCTGGTTATACTTGGTCCGGAAATGGAACCCCGGATCTCTTGTTTGGCAGTCAGTGGTCACACTTTACGGCTTTTTAACTAGTAATGCAGTTTAACATACAATATATACAATTATATGTTTATATACAAACCTTTAAACTCCTCTGTGTATAATAATCCAGGATTGGTCAATGCCTTTGAACAAAACTACTGCAGAGTGACAATTATAGAACTACATTAGAGCTAGAAATTCAGATACATACATTTAATACATACAAAGCAAAAAGAATATGTAAAACAGTTGCCAAAGATACAAAAGTTAAATAAAAGAAAACTTTTTTCATATCAACTTACATTAACCATTCGAATATAATCTGGGTCCTGAAGCCATTCTCGTGTTACTGGGTTGGCCCGAAGCTTTTCAAAGGCCTGCTCTGTCCTCTGTCTAACTTCCTCAGCCTGTTTCTTAACCTCAGCCAGCCCTGAAGCCAGTTGCTGGTTGTCGGCTTCCAGACTTAGCCCTTTTTCGTAAGCTTCGATCGCCTCATTATGCCTTCCCAAATAAGCCAGAGCGCTACCCTTCCTCGAGTAACCTTTACTCCAGCTAGGATTGATAGATACGGTAGTGTTGGCATCTTCGAGCGCCGCCTCGTAATTCCCCGCTTTCGCATGCGCTGCCGATCTGTTACTGAACAAAACGTGGTTTTTCGGATCCAACTTTATGCCTTGCGTGTAAAATTCAATAGCTTGGTCGTAATTTCCTATAGATAATGCCGCATTGCCCTTTTCCTTCAGCTGATTGACCTAAAAACATTTTATTTTTACAAATTTTCCTGGGACCCTAATCCGGTACCTACTGGCAACATATAGTTTAGTCGGCATAACCTCCTTACCTGTTCCATGATGTGATAATTAGTTTAGTTTTTAAAACACTCACGATACACTCAAATTATCACTGGATTATATTTTCCAAAGGTATAGAACATAAATTTTTTTGTTCAAAGCGCAGTGACTCGCAACTGTATGGAATCGAAACGAATCTGTATAATTCATGAATGAACGAACACACGAACAGCGAACACTGACATTTCAAATTCGAGAAATTTCTCGCAAATGCCCGTTTTTTTTAGTGGCAAGAAATTTTGGAAACAAGATGATGGCAATTATTGTTGTAGAAAATATAATATTAAAAGTAATTATACTTTTCCGATAAAAAAAAATAAGTTTTCGCATATAGGTATTTACGGTTTTTTTTACCATAAATAATATTTTATAGATCTACTGGACACTAAAAGTTATTGGAATGTTATATTTTAAGGTTAAGAAGGCTTACAAATAATGAAATAGTATTTTATTCAAGTCCATAATTCACATTTTAGCAATATTTACATTCACCTAAATGTTATAAAAATAATCATTGGTTCAGTTAGGCTAAGTTATCTGTAGGTAATATTTTGTCTGTGGGTTCTAACTAACCACCTGCACAGATAAAAAATACTGAAACGATAGAATTTTTAATCTGTAACACGTTAGTGTCACGCTAATCGCTATTTTGTAGTGTTCGTGATTTCATTTGCCATAGACGTTGTGGGGAATACCAAGTGGAATAGTGGTAATCGATGGCCGATTGAGTGTTTCCGCGTTGCACTCAGTGGGGAGCTGTGTGCTCCCTTAGTTCCTGGTGACTCATCAAAGTTCCCCACTCAGTTGTCACTATGGACACCGATGATGGTGAATCTTCCAGCAGCGGGCCTATGTCAAGTTTGAACAGCCTATTTTCATTTACGAGTCCCGCGGTCAAGAAATTGTTAGGCTGGAAACAGGTAAAAAGTGTTAACCATAATATCGGGCATGTCAATTACTTTACGCTTTTCAACTTGTCACGGATTATCTTTCGTTGATAATAGTGGTAATTTCATTGCTTTTAATTTTAAAGCATAATATGATATCAACATATAATTATGCTGTAATAAATTGTGAGATATTCATTGAATATAGTACAATTGAACAATAGGTGGTGCAATATTTCGTCTAGAATTACGGATGTAGGGACTGCTGTCATTCTCTGTAAATGGTTATATATTATATATGGTTATATATTTGTTATTGAGCTGATTGAATGAACAAACGTGGTTTAAGTTATATATTGAATGAACACTGCACCAAATGTCTACTCTAACCAAGCTATTTAATATTAACCAATTAAATATTCTCGGGCACCGCCCGATACTGGATAATCGGCAAGTCAAAGCGTTATATTGTAGGCGAAAATAATATGTAAAGATTTGGTCACAGTATTTTGTAAAGTAATTTTATTGTTTTGCTAATGGATTGTTAAAATTCAACATCTGTATAATTACTAATATCATATCTGAGACAGTATGTAAGAATACACTACACTTCTCTGCCTACCTCATTGGAGATTACGGATGTGAAGTTGTTTTTTTTATTTATTTAACAGCACATTATGCTAAATATCCATATAAAGGACTGTGTTGTTGGTCGTGTTGGTTGCGGGTGTGACTGCTGATCAGGAGGTCCTGACTTCAATTCCTGGTTAGGGCATTAAAATTTATTCTAATTTTGATTTGGTAGTAGTGGCTCGGAGTCATTGCATTGCAATAGGATTACCACCTAATCCATAGTGGGACATAAATATAACTGGTGAAACGTGGAAAAACATGGGTGAAACATCATCTGCCTACTTCTTCAGGGATTACAGGCATGATGTTATGTTTATTCATATAAATGGGTGGTATTTAAAAGATAAGAAAGTTGCAATTTTACACTATGTTAGTGAAAATGTGAAACATGAGCAGTGTAAAAATATGACACATGTGTTTAAAAATATTTTTTTTTTAGATCCGTAATACTTCTTAAATTTAAAAATATATCAATGACTATTTACACATATCATTTAGTACCTTTTAAAAATGTGATATCAAAGGTAAATTTTGCTCTACACTTGGACATTCTCTGTTGTTGTAAGAAAAATCCTGGAATATAGTTTAAAAGAGCCAGTTTATAGAGTTTGTCCAAAATTCCTTTGTTTTTAAATGTTTTAAATTTTTATCATCATCATGGTCTGTTACCTTTCATTGTTGGCTATAGGCCTCTTTAATAGCACTCACAGTGCTTCACTTAATCTTCACTTCTTTGAAGATAACCGCTGCTAGCCACTGTCCATTGTCATTTCACTCAGCCACTTTTTTATTATTGTTTGGCTGCAACTGTTAGGTAGATTTAAATGTGAATATTTAATAAGTGTAGGTGGGTACATAAGGAGTTAACTTCACTGAAATTTTATTTAAAATTGTGGTCACTAACTAGAACCAAAATAGGACTTTAAACATCAACTATTAACTATATATCATCTCATAACATAGTATCATAGTTAATATGTTGTTAATAAATATTTGAAGTTAATTTGCAACAGATCATGATGATGGTTAATGATAGTCTAGTTCCAGTATATTGTTGCAAAATAATGTCAGATACTGGACATATAATAGGCTGGTGAAAATGATGAATTTGGTCAATTCATGTAGTTGATTGAAGGTGGTGTCAGGCAATGCTGGAAATCACATGTATGTATAGTTGTCAGTGTAGAAGAAGTATCAGATCTCTTAATTTTCCTATTATCTGTTCTGTCTGTCTGAAAATACATAATATATATTTATTGATTAATATGTTACCTACGGGTCCATTCAATAAGTATGTTAAAAGTGTGATCAACTCTATTACAAAAATCTTCTTTCACACACACTAGTGTAACCAAATACTCATTGTGATAAATATACCCTACCTTTTATATGTAAGAACACACAATAGGAAAGTGAGTTATTATTGATCTATGAGTCAGTGTATTGACATCCAATCAACCCTGATTCTCAGAAGCCTGACTCACATTTGCAACTGTCCATTTTGAATAAATAATGATACAGTTCTATTTATTGAGGGGTAGGTTTATTAGTAACAGTGTAATCCAGCACCTGATGGCTATTTTGGAGACAGGTTTTTTATATAAGTTTTAACTTTGAATGATCAACTGTTTATAAATGTTTTTAGGTAGTGTTATTGGGGTATGTGATTTTTGGTAAACATATTTTGCATTTGTTTTGCGTCACTAGTGTTTCTATATTGTAATACACAATTCTTGTACTTCTGTGTGGCATTGCTTTGTCTGTATTTAAACTTAAGAGTTATGAAATTCTTTATTTTTCCTTAGATTGAGATATTCTAAAGATCACATATAGTAAATGTATGAATAAATGTAAAATAATTACTACAATTGTTCTTTTGTAATTTATATCTTGGAATTTTATCTTCAGGGTGATGAAGAAGAAAAATGGGCAGAGAAGGCTGTGGACAGTCTGGTAAAAAAATTGAAAAAGCGGAAAGGGGCAATAGAAGAGTTGGAACGGGCTCTCTCCTGTCCTGGGACACCATCTAAATGCGTCACAATACCTCGGTCACTTGATGGCAGATTGCAGGTATGAATTAGCTATTAAACTGTATCTTGACTGATTGAAATTGGAGGTTTGATTGCCACATTGGAAAGTTTTCGTAATGAGTATGAGTATTCAACTGCCTCGTTGGTCGTGTTGGTTGCAAGTGCGACTGCCGATCGGGAGGTCCTGGGTTCCATTCCCAGGTCGGGCACTACAAAAATGTTCTAATTTAGATTTTCTAGTGGTGGCTCGGAGTCTGGATTTGTGCCCGATGCATGGCAATAGGCTCACCACCTATTCCATAGTGGGACGTAAACGTAA
>DWDU01003369.1:0-11670 GCA_018245575.1 Jemadia suekentonmiller
TATTTTCACAATTTTCGCATTTTCTGGAGCCCTGCTCTAAGGCATGTGAAGTCTGCCGTAATTACAATTTGCCAGCATGGCAGACTATGTTTTTATCTATTCTCATTCTGAGCAAATTTATGTTAATTGTTTTTTGTATAATTCATATATCAATTACATTAAACGGGTTGATTTAATCAACAAAAATAGAATTATAACACATAAAACTTACAGAGATGTATTTGGTGCCGGTTTTTTGGTAAAGCTCCTCCATAGATATGTACTCTGGCGGGTTACGATGATGCTCCAAGCGCTGGTCACTAGTGGTATCGTCGTCCATGTACCAAGCATTGACCATTTTTGTAATTTATTAAGTTCTTGTTTAGGATTCAATCGGTAGGTAAAGTGAAAGTTGACTATTCTGTGCAACGGTCAGTACTATTTTAAGAGTAGAAACGTCAACGCAAACTTTTTATAATTGTACGTTTCTGAAATTATATAAAGTGGATTCATATTGTACTGTTTTGTACAAAGAGTCAATTTTGTGTCTGTGAGACCTATGAACTCGCATTGTGCGAGTTTCGCATATCTTAGCATTAAACCTGATTTTCAGTTGTTTCCTTCGAGGAGCAAGTATTAACGTCTGTCTTAGTACTTATTCACTTAGAGACAGTGTAAAGAAATGTCTGAAGAGTGTCTGAGTGTATGGACAAACAGATAGATGTGGGTCAACTTAACCTGGACGCAGGGTTTTTATATATTTCGACAATATTTATTGCAGCGTAGAGAATAAAACAAAATAATACAAGTAAAAATAGATTTAATATGATATAGTTAAACTAAACCATGAACTCAGTACATATATTTTGTCACAAACTGAATGACGATTATGTATCGGTCACTACATTAGGGGTTTATTAGTTGACTACACAAAATATATTTTCTAGCACCTGAGAACCTAAGGATTTAGTCGAAACAAATTTTAAGTTATGATAATAATTAACGACATCCATATTTATATTTTATTGTTAAATGGTTTCTTGAGTGTTGCACACGATAATTCAGACAGCGAGGTCGCGACGAGAGTCCGCCGCGACCTCGCTGCAATCGGCTGGAGCTCACGAGGAAGGACCTCGTATAGGTTCGAAACTAGTCGGGCCATCCTAAAAAACACACGTGAGTCTAGCCGGCTTAATTCTTAGTCATATTTATATTTATTTCAAAATTTCTATTACGAATTGATCAATAAAGATCAAAATGACATTATCGATAATGTTAGTCCGATAGTTGTCCTAAATAACAATGAGTTATCGAATCGTGTAATATAATTCTCCATTGAAATTTACACTCGTAATGGACTCATTTAATAAGTATGACGGTAAATATGTTATATTAGTGTGTACACTTGATATGATACGATTTTAATGATTTATACTATAAAATGAAAAGAATGATCAAAAGAAAACAGAGCTGTCGCCATTATGTCACGGTAATATGATATTTGTGGTTTTTCGAAAAGTAATACAGTGTGGTGTTAAAATTGTATCCACATACATAGGTTTCAGTTCTAATGCTGTGAAATATGATCCAAAAACTATAAACGTTTGAAATAAAACGCTCAAATTTTTTTATCACTGAAAATAAGTCGGAATCTGTAACCATTTCACACTGCATTCTTAAATTTCTAAATAGAACATATTTTTCATGAACAATATATTCCATAAAATAAATCATTTAAGTATGCAATATTTAATAACATTAGAGAAGAGTGTTAAGAAAATCCATTTAAAAATCATGATTTTGCACAGAAATCGGCTTAAGTGGACATAATTCAATTACTTTAGGCTGGTTTAAAATATTATCAGTGATTACTTAAAATCTTATATTATTAAAATTTCTGAACAGACTGTTATGTTTGACAACAATTGAAAATAAAGTGATCACCACAAAATTAAATATTAATGCCAAGTCAATGAACCTTTATTCTCAACATTGACTATCCATGGCTGGTCACTTTGACAGTGACATTGACATTTCTTTGTTTACATTTTTGATTGCGATTTCCATTTAAGAATAAACATGAATTTGTCTGAGGGCAGTGATTTTGAGCTCTCAAAATTTTGTTTCGTTTATTTTCTCCAGCGTATGTTACAGCTTCTTTACAGAACATACAAACATTTATAATAATTAATGAAACATGATAAGGTTTTTTTTTTTTATGATAAGGTGACGTCACAATGCTACGGCCTTACACTGTATAATATTCCTATCAAGCAATAATACTATGTGAACAAATCCTTAAGTTGAAGTCGTTAATTTTTTATACATACAGACTTCAAAGGTTTTTATACTGTATAGTTTTGAACACACACATTTATAGTAATTATCATGATTTTATTTAAGTACTCTAAAAGCAATTTCATGTCATGAACAATTTTAATTTACCTAATATTAAACATCAGATTTTTTAAACTCTGGAATAGGCTTTGGAATTATAGACCAAACATTTCATTGTTTATTTTGCCAAAAAACTGCATAGTACAAATTGTAAATAAACTGCAAATGTTATTTTATGTTGACACAATACAATGACTTAGAAAAATGAGAAATTTTAAGCTGTAGAGTAGGATATCTTTAAGTGCATGTAAACATCATGTACCAGTTTTTTAAATTGATATTACAAAGAATATTGTAGCTGAATCAGATTACATTATATAGCCATACTATATTCATATTCATAAAACTCATTTTTAATGCTAATCCAATAGAAGAATAACCAAACGCAAACGCATAAGGACATATGCGCTTTGAGTTGTTGCAATTACGTCATTGGTGCATGAGCTAATTTTAAGCAACTTTAAATATTAATCAGAGGACTGTAACAAATAAAATTAAGCAATGCATTGACTATGCGATGGACGGAAATCGAAATAACAACAAAGAAAGAAACACATCGAAAATCTATTTGGAAACAATAAAAAATTAGTCAAAAAGATACATGTACACAAATTATCATCTACAATTATTATCAAAATACATCTTTTGTCTATGGCAAGAGGTAATTTGCTAGAAATTTGAATTTCAAACTAAATTAGAATAAACCCTTTAGAACAAGTAGAATATACAGAAAGTATCTTAGCAATGGTGAAGATTAATCTACAGGTGCATAGACAAAAAATAAATTTCTAATAATCTTCTTTTACATTGTAAATTTAAAGCTATTTATACAACATTACACAAACACTGTGGCTATTTAAAATTAACATGTAATACTGAGATCAAATTCTTATGTCTAGAGAATATTTTATAGACAGAGATAATTTTTAGAATCAATATCAGTAAAGTGCATTCATACACATATGTCATTAAACATTTTAAAGCAGTTTGTATAGATTTCTTTTATTTTACAGAACAGACCAAGTCTTTGTTACTTAATGGTGATAGTATGTTAATAGGTCACTTTAATATTTATTCATTGAATTACATTAGCTTAGGTAAAATTCACATCTATATAAATGCACCCTCCCGAATGGCATTGAATGCTTGGTAATATAAGGTAATTTAAAAATTAAATATTAAATATTGCATATCATCAAAATAATTACAATTAACCTTGGAAAGAAAATGAGTCGATAAATATTTAATTAAGCGTTTTTATGTGTATTCATTTGTATTTTACGACGAGTGAATATTTATTTATTTAATTAATTTATTTATTTATGTGTCAATTACATTTACTTTAATAGTGCATTAATCCAAACACAGGAAATAAAAAATAATATTATCACAACAATGTTAAGTACTACATATGACATACAAAAAATAATTAAAAAACAATAGTTCTACTATAAATTAATCATAAAATCTAATATTACTGACATCAGTGATTAAAATAACTTTTTATACAAATTAATAATAGGATTTCATTGGGATAATATAAATTTTAATATATATACGACAGCTAATCTAAGTTATACTTTTTACATAGTAAAAGCTCCTTTTTGCCAATAACTTATCTGTGGTGTGAGCATGTTCTATGACATTCCTTCTGGATTCTGGCATGAGGCCTTTACACAATAAGGTGTGAAAATAATTCTTAGTTTTACAACATTTTGGCAATACTCTCTATTGTTTTAAACATTCATAAGGAAAGGTAATCACTTACCACAAGGTGGGACCAGTTGTCACTGCCACATCAATGTTACAAGAATCAAATATATTCAATAAATAAAGTAAGCCTTAAAATATTTTACACACTTCTGTTATTAGTGTGACATTATATGCAAATTTGTTTGGATGAAAATGTTTGAAGAATTTCTACTAAGTAATCTTTACCAGTATTAAATCTACAGATATAATTATTATATCTGTAAATTTATACTACTTAAAAAGAGTTGGTCACAAATCATGTTGTATTGTATTTTCAAGAACCTTAACTTATCAGTTTGGCAAATACTATATCTGCCAATATATTTATTATTTTTCATAGCATTCGATTGAAGCGAGCATAAATTGTCATGTATTCGAAATGAATATTTTTTATTGTAATTTTATTTAGTTATATCTTTTCAGCCCAAAACAATTTTATTATAGTTTCATTTTATATGTCATGTTCATTTTAGAAAAACAAACATTTACAAATTTATGAAACTAAATTTACAATAATAGACTGCAAATGCTTACATAATTCATTTAATTCCACAAACATAACTTAAAACCAAGCAAAATGTTTTTGAATCATTTATTTACATTTGTAGGCAGTATAAGAAGTGGCACAATAATATGTTTAGTTTTCTTGAAGCCTTTCGTTTGATAAATAAATGGATCAATTTGATATTCTTATTATCTGATTTGTCATGTACTCAACAAAAAATTATCGAGTAATTATGAAACTATCATATATTCTATTAGGAGGCAGTGACAGCTTACCATAACAATGTTTATCTATTAATATTAATAACACAATAATAATTAAAACCACACCTAGTCATGTATTTACATATATGTTTTGAAGGTCTTAAAACCCAGTATAATATCACTGAATGCACAGTAGTTAATTTCAAACATTAAATCACACAGCACTATTACTTACTCTTGCATAGATTTAAGTAATCATTTTAAAATGTATTCTCGTTGACACTCGTTTATGTAAATTTACGATAAACTTTCCCTTTATTTACACGTTGACTTTAGTAAGCCTGGTCTTAGTGCCGGTCACATACTGTCCTCTTATACATTTTACCGGTGAGTTTCTTCTCCTTGAGTGGGTCGGTTGGCGGTTGCACTGGGGACCAGGAGTTTCAGCATACATTGCGACCTCACAGTGACCTTGTGTTGACATCATTCTGAAAGCTCGATTATTCAGCCACTACTACTGGCAACACTTGGCGCATCCGCTCGCTACACATGACCATAAAACTCACAAGCATTTTATTTTTCACGTGTAAATGTACACTACACGTACTGCCCCGCAGCACTGTTAATGTCGTCATTGAACATTTGTAACTTTGTAAGTACAAATTATTTAATACCTTCGTCTCAGTAGAAAGACAGTTCAACAATACGTTACAAGATGGCGCTACACACATTTCTGCATCACAATGTTAGTTTTGCACGAACCCAATGGATATCTTCTCTGAACTGGAATAGGGCAATTAAGAAAGAAATACATGGCGCTTGTTTCAATGAAGTCATCTGGCCTAACGCGAGGCCTGCTTCCGCCGTGGAAATGTTAGAAAATTTTAGAGTTTCGTATGTTTGACGGTGTCGGTCCAATAGTTCTGTATGGTCATAGCTTCCAGCGAGTTTAGGAAAGAGTCGTTGTCCAGGCTGTACATCTCCTCCGAATTGTCCTGGAAATTATATACGTTTCGTGTGAGTAAATGTTAACATGCAGGGTTCATTTAAGGTCTTTGAGTACCTATGCGATGTAATAATGAACCAAAAGTGTAGGTAATTCAAATGTAAAGCCTTTTCTAGATTTTTCTTTTCTTTATTAATGATTTTGTGGTCATTTACACTAATGCTTTGACATTTTAATGAGTAATATAAGTGTTGATGTTTCAGAAGTTCCGATCGTAGACCCCAGCGACTGGGGACCAATTAAGGATGTACTATATGTTGATATTATGTTATTCAACATCGATGGATTTTGGTAGTGCAAGGCAAAAAAATATATTTATAAAATAACATGTAGACGAAAAACAAATCACATACGGCTGAATTGATGTTTCATTACGCTACTAGTTCTTAGCTGTGACGTCAATGAAACGTACATAGATATGTACATTGTACATACATAAGACATTCCGTAAGCAGAGTTGTTGTAAAGTCAACCGCAGCGTAACCTTAGCGACGCAACCTGAGCGCCTAGCGCGGTGATTCTCCACTTTTACATTAAAATAAAATAGCTCATCAATGACTAATCAATAATGTCTATACATTTAGTTAAAAGATATCCATCACCATCGTTAATATACTAAGAAGCCTGATAATCTCAAAGTACTTTTAGCCATGAATATATACCTGCAGAAACATCCAGACACTCAGAATAGATATGGAAATACCTCTATGTTACAAATGTCTTAGTTACCGATTACTTGGGTTTCTCTCCAACTCGGTTGAGGAGTCGCCTTTATCAGTCCAAGACCAATTTTACACTGGACTTAAGCCCTGATTACTCTCATATTGTTTACTGGCACAATTTCATAACAGTTAGGCATAGTGCATTTCACAAAAGCAATATTAATTACATATACATATAAGCGACATAGCATTAAATCATATGACACCATCACCACTTTGGGATGAACTACCACCATTTTTAAAAATTGTAAACGAAAAAAAACAATATTAAAAAATTAACCAACCGTTAATAATGATGGTCATTGGATATAAACATACGATTATGTCTATTTACAAAAAGCTAGCTGAAATTCATTTCGCCACATTTGTATCAAGAAAAATCAAAGCCTTTCAAAAGTGGAACATTAAGACTCACCCGTATTGTACTATCGTCGAGATATCCACTCGAATCCGGATTGGAGCATTTGTCGTTCAATGTCTGCGGCTTGTTGAGGTACCGACGTCGATACAGCACGAATGCGGTGCTGCCGGCCAACGCTGCCAACACCAACGCCGCGAACGAAATGCCAGCGATCGCGCCCATATCCATGCCACCTTCATTCGTATCTATGACACGTCTAGACGATTCTATGTTCGGTGGTATGCGCGTCTGGAGGAGAGTCGTTTCGAGCGAGAGCGGCTTCTCGGTCAATATACGACTCTCGGACACTCCCTCGACACTTGAGTCGTCCTTGATGAAATCCGGTCTTGTCAAATTGCGTTTTCTGGACGCGAACGTCGCGTTCTGCGTATCTGTCAGATTGGCTACCGCGCTCGCGTCCGTCGCATTTGATTGGACGATGTTTATCTGTCCGACAATGGTTTCGTTTGGTTGCGTGGTCGTGTTGTTATCCGTCCGTTGTGATGGATAGACGTTGTCCGTTGAATTGGCCACCGTTACGCTGCGATCTGTTTGTACGTCCACTTCGATGTCTGCTTGGTCCTTGTCCGTGGTGTTCTCGACGCTGACGGTCCGCGTCGTGGCCAGCGCTGTCTTCGTGAAGTACATTGCGCGCGGCTGTCGCTCCGGGTACCTGTAGTGCTCTGTTATTTCCGTTGTAATATGTTCTTCGGACGACGGCGCCGCTTTGGTCCGTCCGCTGCTTCCTGGAAATAAATATAAAATCAAATAAGTCTGATGCCTGAGAAGTGTCTTGACTACACAATTCGATAGGAACCCTACACTTTATCGATTTACAAATATCAGTATAGAATTCAATTTCAAATTAAGGTAATGTAGCAATTTAGGCACTTATATAAAATATACACAAAAGTTTAAGAGCACAGTGATTGTAATGGATGTCGTATAGTTCAAGAAATACATGTAGCGATATGTACATTAATTATAAAAACATTATCGAGTTCTCAACATAACATCATGCCTGTATTTCTCCGAAAAGGTAGCCAGAGGGGTGTAGAACACAACTATGATTCATCATTTATATTATACGCCACAACAATGGAATAAGTTTAGAAGTCATAATTTTAAATATGTAATAATGAAAATAAATATTTTATACTGTATTATTAAATATATTTTACAAATACAATATTAATTTTTTTGTAATAAAAAGCATTTGTAAGAAAAGGTATGAACCATTATTGTCAAGTTTTTGCGGCGCACAGAGTATTTGGAGCGCGTCGGTCGATAACATAATTTAATAAAGCGCCCAACACAACAGCCTACTGTGAACAGCTTAAATTAAAAATTCCTCAAACATACTATAAAGTTAAACATAATATAAAATTCTACACTACGTTACACGAGCGTCTCCATTCCAGACCTCGATTACCCCATCGTTGATCAGGTCTTGGACAAATATGCCACTTTAGCTTACCAAACTTTTGAATTACATACGTTAATAAGTTTGGTTCTGTACTGAGATTGAGAACATTGATTCTGTACAAAATATTTTGCCAAATTACAAGAACCTATATGTACCTACATTTATAGACATAATGTACCGATGTGCAATGAATTTCTGCCAATAAAATTGCATTTTTTTTAAATCTAGACGTCTTTGGAAGGAAAACATTTTTAATTTCTCTGAAAAAAATGTGAATTCTGCCAATCCGGACTAGACCAGCGTCCATTCTGAGACGAGACCCGTGGATAAAGTGGAAAAATAAAAGGATTGACAAAAAAATGTTGTTTTTGTATAAAATATTCGAATTTTTAACATCATCCAACAAGCGACACAAATATCGATATTTACATTTATTGTTAGTGTGTATCTTCTCATGTCCTGTGACTGGCAGGTTCGTGGGCAGACACGAGATCGTATATATGTATATATATACCTAAGCACGTATCAGCTCCCCGGTGCGTCCGACGTGACGAATGCGCGGTACGCAGTCAATTTTAGGAACGTGAAACGGATTTAATGAAATTCGCTTACACGTCGAGGGTTGGCTTTGGTTTAAACATGGTTACAGTATCCACGCAATATGACCGAATGAAAGGAAAGAAATAAGGATTTTCATTTTTTATTTGTAAACTTGTGATATTATTATACATATATTATTGGTCAGCATGATAGTCTTAAAGTTTCTCTTTCTGTGAGTAGACGCGTGTTGATGCGAGAAATGACAAAAGGTTTGACCTTGAATAATATGTGTGAATATTGCTGTATTGATTTTGATAACAATGCCTACCAATTGTACTAATACAAAGTAAAAGGGAGCAAAATAAAGTCCGTTGTTCACAGTTCAAATGTCAATGCGTAGATTGTAAAATGATATTACGAGTATGTACCCGGCCGGTGTCAATGTTTCCCGCCAAATCTAATCTACGACTATTCAAAAAAAGAATAGGCTTTTTCTAACAAGTGTGGTCTAGAATGTTTAGTAATGTATCTGCGCTTCCCATCGGACGGAATTCATAGCTAAATATGGATTTTCGTAGATATACAATTATAGTTACGTAAACACAAAATTATTATATCTAAAAATAATTATAATTTTCGTGAGAACATTTCATTAAAGCATGTGGTAAAATTTATATCGTCGCTGATACACTAATTGCATTACGATCAATTAAAACACCACGAAAGAGAAATGAATTTAGTTGAAAGTGATATAAACGCAACACAACTGACTGGTTAAATAACTGTGGGTAGACTAGTACAGGAGTACATAGTACATGCAAGCAATCACAGTTAATAAAAGAAAGAGTGAAAAAACGGGTGAGTGTTGGAGGTGAATATACCTCCAAATCGACTTAACCGTTAGGGAGTATTTACACTATTACAGTTTATCGAAACGGTTTTCGTATACGGTTTATCAAATACATATATTCACGTCAGGTCTCTTACGGGGTAGGCAGAGAGCACAATGCCAAATATCTCTACCCTTACAGACCTGCCACGCCTCTTCCACATTCATCACTCTCTTCACACATGCACGTCGGTTTCGGAGACTTCTGACTCCCCCATCAGCCAGTATCTGGTCTATTTATTAGGTTTATTGTAGGGTTTTAACAACTTTAACCGTAACCGTTTAACTGGTGAAATGTGGAAGTATACTACACTCTTCTGCTTATTTCTCCGGAATTACGGGCGTGACGATACGTAGGCCACTGGAAACCTTATACGAATATCGTGTCGGTATACAGTAAACGTGTAAATGCACCCTTAACATACGTGGGGGTAAATATCCGGGAATGGTTTCCGGGCAAATAGTAGAAATTACAAGGGACGACGTGGGTTGTGAGGTATTCGATTGCCGGGTCAGTACCTACATTGTGGTCGATGGAGGGCCGCAATACATTGGATAATAATAATATTTGACGTATGGTATCCAGTATTGAAGCATTGTTATTATAATATCGCGCCAGGTCTCTTACGGGGTAGGTAGAAAGCATAGAAAGAAAGAAATTTTGTTTTTGAATATTCGTTTATGATATGAGAAAAAATGAGAATGGAAGATGTGAGAGGAGACGATGGCAGAAAGATGAGATTGATGACGGTGTTAGGTGTAAACAGTTATCACTTTATTGTCAATCATGTTAGAAGATTTATTAACGCCCCGTAAATAATCCAAGTCGGAGGACATCAATTAGAATATTTTGATGATATTTGAATTATGCCTAGCTGTGAAATGAAATCATCCAACAGAAAGCCGTAGGTGGTACGAGAGAATGCGCCCGCATGTCCAGCGTATTGTGGGCATAACCCCTCAGGAGAAGCCTATGTCCAACAGTGAATTGCAATAGGCTGATGATGATACATACATACATACATACCTTCACGCCAGGTCCCTTGCGGGGTAGGCAGAGAGCATTGATGATATTGTCTACATAATCGTGACGTCACGAAAGACAAATTTGTCGTTCATTAATACTATCGACGAATGTGGAGTAGGTGGTATCTACCGCGCATAACACCTTGAATGCATAAGAGCCATGAATTGTTTTATTGTTCCACTGTTGGATACGAGACATCTCTCAGAGTGAGAAGATCAGAGTCTGTGACGCTGGGTAACCACGGGTTGGGATAAGGCTTTAGTCTGTGACGTTGGTTTGTATTATTCTAGGCAGTATTACTTTTGACTTTCTACATATGAACAACACGTGGGTGCGCCGCTCGCAGCCTGTGCGCAAATCCAATTTATCATTACATTCATGTCGTGAGTACAAGTACAATGCTACAATGATCCAATTTGCAGATAATCCACAGACAGACGGGCGGGTGGCCGTTCTCGCTAAAACCAGTTTATTGGCGATAGATACGGCGGTAATGGGATTACTTCCTGTTACAAAATATACCTAATCCAGGCCCAGGCGGGCGACGGGAACGAGAATGAAGGGGGGCGACTTTGTCTGTCGAAGATACGCTTTTCATGGATTCCAAATATCAATTTTAACAAAGATATTCATGTTTTTGTTATACGATTACCTTTTAGCATAATTATATATAGGTAGGTACACATGTGGACAAGTATTGATAGCATTTTCATTCATAACAAACTTTCATGCATTTTTTTATAATAAATGTGTACATACGTATGGAAAGCTCATTTCCTGTAGGGAAAATTAAAGATACGTATTGGTTACGTTCCTAACAAAAT
>DWDU01003370.1:0-11669 GCA_018245575.1 Jemadia suekentonmiller
CGAAATAGCATTAATTGAATTCTTATTCACAGTGGATTTTGCTTATTTAGTTCTGAAAGATGGGTGACCGTCTGACCGGCTCTGAGTGTGTGCTAAGATTGAACATTTACGGACTGAGTTTTATCCAACAATCGATGGTTATGACTTTTTAAATAATTTTTCTATACTTACCTGTTATAGAATGCCCACAAAACAGCAACAACAACGTTAATTAATCTTTATTGTATATCAGAAAGAATAAAATTGACACAACACATTATATGCCTACATGACATTGAATGAAAGTTCATCTACATGGAGTAGTAGAACGTTGACACATTGTAGTTAATATCTATTACGTAACTGTAGACAAAGTAAAATATCATACATCGTAGGTACATGAACATTTTACTTATGAATTAAAAATAATTACACCTTATGTAGCTATAATGTAATGCTCAGGTCCCACTATCGAATAGGGAGTGAACCTATTTGCATACAACGGGTAACAATACAGACTCCGAGACTTTACTAGGAATTTTAAGCGAGGAAAACTCAATTGTAGCCGAGCCGGGATAGATCACAGCATCACTCGGCAAGCAGTCGCGCTCGCAGCCACTCGACCAACGAGGCAGTAGACGTAGAAGAATGTACAGTATGTTATTTCCCAAACAATTACTTTTATTATTTGTCACGATAATTATGTCTAAGATTACTTACGTGGAATGTATATGTAGAAAAGTCCCAAAAGACGGATTACAGGGGATCAATACATTTGTGTTGGCGGAGATGTAAAGGTAAGAATGTCACAGTCGCAACTCTCGTATCTAAGAAGTTCGTATGAGACGTCGTTTTAAAAATAACAGGTAGAACCCACTGGTAGTTTGGTTGTTACTAACTAAAATAGTAGTTTGTTGGGTAGTGCGTAGTTTGTCAGCGTATGCAGCCATCGTTAATATGTATTAGCCGGATTTAGTGTGATGCGCCGATTTAAAGTGACGGATAACATTAAATGTGGCTCCAATTATTACATTTTGATATTACAATTAAAATATATGCTTAAATTACAAAGGTACATGCAATTAGGTGGGATGAAGATTTGCGAAAGACTGCAGGCAAAAGTTGGATGTGGCAAGCCGAGGACAGGGCGCGATTGTACTCTTTGGGGGAGGACTGTGTCCAGCAGTGGACTGAGATAGGCTGATGATACTGATGATGATGATGCAATAATGTTGCAATAAATATTAAAACCTGTAAGCAAGTTCCTATAAATTCCATCGAAATTCAAAATCTTGCGGAAGAGTTTTGCTGTCATGATAGAATTTTAAATCTTATTTTTGTCTTTAATTGTTTTTTAAATCATGATAAAAGAACAAGTGCATTTTGAAAGAACAAAACAGTTAAGCATTTCGAAAAATTCTCTCAGATGGATTTGAATTATCTACCTTCCAGATAAGACCCGGGCGCATTGACCAATGAATGAACGAGTACATTAAATCTGTGATGTTCTTACAATAAATAAGCCGCATAAACCACATGGGTCTTTACTTCGAAGTGGAAGCGATTTGGAGTACAGAGTTCTGAGAAAGCAAGCTTAATGCATGTTTTGATTCCTTATGATCTCGCATAGTGGATTACGCGCTAGATAAAATATCTCCGGCTAGACGTTTCCCTCTAGCTATCTTTATTAGCGTTTCCGTACTTAAAATAGAACAGTAACTACTTGAGAACAATAATATTTGCTAATATTTGTTACAGATTTCACTTGTTTCAATTTGCCACATACAAGGTTTTATTGGGATTTTACTACATCTTCTTTCGGATCTTTACACCCCGGCGTTATCTATTTACGAACAGAAACACTTGGTGAACTGTACTTAACTGTAGAATCGAATATATAAGCAAAATTATACTCCTGAGCGTACCTATACTAATAAGAAAAAAAATCTATGACAATATTTACTTAAATTGTAATAAATTTAACTCGTTTCAATTTACATTGCGTTTAATTATTAATTAATTTATTTATTGTGTGTTGCTTACCTGTAACTAGGTAACAAAGGGCGGACTTAATGCCTGATGGCATTCTCTACCAGTCAACCCAGGGTGATGGTGAGAGTAGGCGGTAGGCACAATAACGCCGTAAGCAATATTGTATTTATCGTGTGTCACATAATATAACTATTAACAATATTTAGATATTATACATATACATACACATACACATATAGATACTATAAATACCATACGTATATGTATTATACATTTAAGTGCTAGTTACTGGTAAATAACTGGATGAAAGTGGAAGATACGATAATTCATTAAGGCAAGTAATGCATTAGCAACATACCTGCGTTTGCGAGTGTCAAGAGACAATAGTGATCATGTAAAATTTGGAGGATCAGCTGTTTGTAAGCTATACTCACTTATTGTAGAAATGGTCGCCTGAAGTTATCATACAAAGCGGTGTAAGGATAAGTTTGTCCTTTTTTTACGGATGGGAACCTTCAAAAGGTACCCAGTACCGTGGGTCTGGTCTCGAGTTACAAGGACAAGGATAAGTTTGTCCTATAAAATATTTAGTTAATCAAGTAAAAGCAGTGATAATTCACACAAAAGTACGTTTTTCGTTATTTTACAGTTAAAATAACAATTTACTGTAACTATTGATATGCTATTAATTATAGCATTTAAATATGAAACTTTAATCAAGAATGATGAGCCGTTAAAATACCAACATTCCGTGATATCAGTATATTTTTATATAATAAATAATTTTAATTATCATCGATCTCTATCCACTAACTGCTATATCCCGAGGGGCTAATGTTAAAACATGTCAGAAAGTTATTAGTTTCGGCCTCAAGAAAGTTAGTCTTCGTTATGCTGCTTACTTAGGTACAATGTTAACAAAACAAATATGAATCAGCGGTACAGATACAACCAAAGTTAACACAACGTGGATATTACCATACGTTTCGTATTTGTAAATAGCGTTAGTAGTAAGACGAGCACGACGCAATAAGTTTCCTAAGTAGTTTTAATCCGACCTTGTTCAAAGCTGATTGAAACTATCGTTGTATGAGTATCTAGAACATTTTGAAGATATCTCTATGTAATGTTATATAGCGGGCGGTGAGGAGATAATACGTGTGTATGAAGAGAGGATGTTTTTATATATTGGTAAAATTGTAATGTTCATTGTTTAAATTTAACTGAGTTGTTGGTAGAAAGATTCTAAGCGCCATTGCCGATGAAGAGATATTGGATTTGATCCTCCGATCATACAAAATAGGTTTTTACAACTCAATATTTATTTTGCAGTAGTAGCGTGGAGTCTAGATTGGTGTCCGGTGTATGGCAATAGGCTTATTCTCTATTTCATGGTGGGACCTATACTATTATAGCTCATGAACCACGAAGCTGCGCTTTGCAATCCCCAAGTCACAACCCCAGCTTGGGGATTATGGGCAGAAGCCCTCAGCGGACCCCTATGTCCAGCAGTAGACTGCAATAGGTTTACGGTGATGTGGTGAAGAAAATACAGCCATAAGAGAACAATGAGAAATATTTTATGTGCTGCAATTATATAGAAAAAGCAGAATAGATAAAGCTCCAGTACAATCCAATCTAAGCTCAAACTTTCAAAATTGACAAGTGGCGACTATAATAACTATGTATTATATTTTTGTAATATCCATTTAATGTTGTTTTCTTGATGTGTAGAAGCAAGAAAAAATCAATGCGGTAAGTTATAAACAGTGTATAAAAAAATTATTAATGGTCACTGTAGAACACTACTTCGATGCTGTAAAATGCTTATCCTTTCATAATGCTATAATATACTTCCAGTTTCAAAATAACATACGTATTAATGAGGTCTGTGAAATACCCGCCTCGGTTGGGGTTAGCGGTATACGTCATAATTACATTAACTCGATATATCCGACGATGTTATCGGAATATCGAGTGTTTTCATTGCAAATTCTGTTTAACCTCAAACTTGCGGAGAATAAACTATTTGATAATTGAACCCGGCGCGGCGCGCGGCCACTGTGGACAATGCGACCGTATCGGCAACAAACGGCACGACAGCGTAGAATCCGATATCGCTATCATTTGAAACTATTTCATTGGGACGGCACTTATTATAAATAAACTCAACTATGTACTGAAAGGCATTAGTTCAATAAATAGTTTGAAATAATCTTTTATTCAGAAATACTTTAGTGTGGGGATACTATTTACTTTGTATGATTTGAGGAAAGTTTAAGATTTTCATGCTATTTGAAACATTAAAATAATGGTAAAAACAATATCTGTTAAATAGGCAGATATTAATGGTATACACATAGATAATAAGTTCTTTGTCTAAAAGAGCGATCAGTTACTAAAGTGACTAAGCATTAAGTAAGTTCATCTCAGAAAAGTCATTAACCTAAAGTTGTGCTGATGTCAGCACTTTAATTATAAACTTCCGTTTTCGTGGAAAGTGGAGGCACCATTCAACATAACTATTAATTGCTTTTATATCTTTAAGGCGTTTAGAGTTAGTTAACGTTATGGATCCTTTGACTATCAATCTACTTAGGTAAAAAATCGAATCAGGCGTGTTAGCACTTAGGATAAAACAATTATAGATTGATAACCTTGGTGAATTAAATTGTGAAAAGAAGATTAATGTATTGAGACCTATTCAACTGTTCCTACTCAATGACTGACTGACTCAATGAATACTGAACTATTCAATGCTGCTTGAAAGAGCTGGAATAATCACGATACAGAATGTAATTAAATACTAAACTCATAAAAACATACGAACAAATACAATAACTGATTAAAAATACCATTTCGAATTATGTTAGCCACATGTTACCAACACTAGAGAATAAATTAATAATGCAGCGTAACCACGAAGGACACTCTAAGGTTATGCGAGGCTTGTTAGCAATATTAACACAACAAATCAAGTTCGAGTCACGGTTTCGCGCGACAACTTCGGAGTAATCTCGCGTCAAGTTGAGACATAAATTTTGTAGGGAGTATAGAACATTTGGAATATATACCGCTTATAATCTCTCTAGCTATTACGATAGGATCTAGCCGATTTGTTTGTTGTAGTGAGTAAGTATGAAAGTTTTATGATTTAGACTTTGGCGATAGGTTTAATAAAGTTTATATGTAACAGAAGACAACTGTTCACAAGACTTACAAATATGTAGAGTATACAATTTAAATGTGAATGATATGACATTCATAGCTATTTAAATGAGTAGTAAGTGTGGTGGTAATTCACTCTACTTCTTAGTCTTTCTTTTGGTATAAAATATTAGGTATAATATATATTTAGAGTGATGAATGTGAAAGAAGCACGACAGGTGTGTAAAAATAGAAATATTTGACACTCTGTGCTCCCTGCCTACCCTACAATGGATTTGGCGTGAAGATATATATGTAAGTATAATGGATATTAAAACGTTGCATGGAGAACCATATATTGAAGATAATGATACCTGATATTCACGTGAATGATATCAAACATCCCAAAATTCCTTGTATAATAGCGTATAAACAATACTATAAATATTGATGCGTGTATTACTTATTTTGAAATACTCGGATTTATTATATTTAATTTTATGACTACACATGTATAAACGTACCCATGTAAAAAAGTACCCATTTTTATCAGAATATGTGAATGTATCCACATATTTGAAGACACCTTTAGAAATAGTCAGACAATGGTCGACGTGAAACAATGAATAGTTTGCACATTTCCTCTTACAGTATACGGATACCGAGATATTTCCGGGAGCTGAATGTTTAGCACTGAGACAAGTGGTGCATGTCGCGCTAATTTGAACTTAGATTGTGCTGTGACATTATTATATGGATTAACAACATTACGCCGTGCGATCTGTTGAGTTATACACCTACATCTAGATGTGAAAGTAACTGATTACAAAACATAAGATGATCAGTGATAGCTAAAGGGCACGGCATTGTGAAAGTCTGTAATTTCTTACTTGTCCTTTAGGATAGGATACTGTGGCCTTCTCTTTTCGTAACGCGAGCTGAGTCTCGTTGAAGAGCAGGATATTAAAATGTTTGATGTGAAATAAAAATATTGCAACTAGAAACGAGTAGATGCCTATAGCGGTGTTTACATTTCAGTAACCTGATTGCTCATAATAACTCATAATTTCTTTACGAGTCATATTTATATTGTTACGAACTACGCACGTATTAAGTTACATAAATGACCCAGGAAAGTACACCCCAGGTAATGTTAAAAGTACTTGGTTGTTTTATGGCTCCACAATATCAACGCTCCGAAGGCATTAAAGGGATACGTGCGGTGTTAATGGAGTTATAACTGGAGGCGAACAAAAAACAAGATCTGTTGAGACAGGAAAATGACTTTGAGAAAGGAATTATTTAACGAAATATTTTACATCTCTTGACTAAGTGCATTCTCCGTATCATTATTTATTACTTAATTGAGAGTCGGAAAGAAAAATATTCTTCTTATATAGGTTGAGCGAAGAGAAAAGAGCAGAACAGAATGATTACGGATCGCGGAACATTTGATAACGTTTGTTGTTCCTATAAAACGTGTAAACACCATCCAGTTTTAGGCAGTTGAAATCTCGGTTGAACTGTTTGTCAGTCCCGCGACTAAATTATTCTTCTAATTTTATCTAGAATATCCATGATGGATATGTACTGTATAGGGTACATATAAGTTCAAGCGGGACTTGTTGTGTGGCATACGCTGTAATTAATATGTAAATTCCGTCTAATTAAAACTGTGTTAGCATCGTATTGCCTTCCTCGGTCCTTTTCTCTTCGCTCGGAAATTCTTGTGGACTTTCCTGGCCATATGGTGAATAGCGTTAACGGAGTTACCATTGCATTGAGAAGGAAAGATAGGGGATATGTGATGCTTCATACGCTTCTCAGAGACTGCGTAAATGATTACACACAACATCGAGACGATTGCCTAATAAATTCCCAAGGTGATTTGACGTTCTGGTTAGTTGTGATGATTTTATGTATGGTTGTAACCAGTTCTATGTTTTGACGGCGCATAGTTGGAATCGCTTTCTCTCCCTGCAGCTCTTTGGAGGTCAGAATCACGATGCGCACTGTAGCCAACAACGGCTATTTATCTATGTTCCAGCTACGTCTGACGATAATTAATTTTATTAGTTACTTCTGATACCGCAACGTGTCACGAATGCGAACAGTGTGGAGAAACTAAAGTTACTTTGACCAATGTCATCAGAACACTTTTTACTCAATTTGTGTGGATAATGAAGTTCAGTTAGTCGATGTACATATGTTATTATGAGGTATTATAAAACGGTATAAAAGTGTTAGTTAGTAAATAATGACAATGTTCATTATTTAAATAAAGAAAATTATGTAGCACTATTATTATTATGTTTAGCAATGTTACTTTTAAGCCGACAAATATAAGGATTAGAATACTTTTTATAAAGCATAAATTTTCAGTAGGTCAGGTTCATTCTAGACAAGAAGCATTACGCCAATTTGCAATTTCATTTAAAATCCTTCATCCTTATTTGTACAGAAAATCCACTCAAGCTAAACTCAGTGTCCATAAATTAGAAAGATAGATTCAACAATAAGATCCCCCATTTTTCTCATAAATTAATCTTAAGCTGTCTCTTTATACAACACAATTATCGTCGATTATCGTCGCATCCCCGAAAATTATTTGGTTCATTCAAATTAATCATGTAAGTTCGCGTGATTATGATTGTAACTCGATGTTACCGCACCCTTTGAGGGAAATTGCCTCTTTTACGTCATTATTATGAATATTATACGAGTGCTTAATCACGATCTGTAGGAGTACAGCGGTGTATTAACTAAATAGCCTGATAGAAATAATGTACTTTTAAGTTTGACGTCGCGTTAATACACCGGATGCTCGTTATGTACATGAACGAGTTGGCGTGAAGGTTGCTTAACGGGGAGTCGCAAATAAACCAAATAGCAGAAACGCTAACATTGCTTACCAGTTACAGCTGCAGCGCGGCTAGCGCAGCTGTGTCTACACATAGATGGAAAGATTTACACTATCTCTAAATATTCTTAGCATTTAGTAACAATTTAAAAACCTAACAGTACCTACAAGCGAGTTTTTATTGTAACTTCATCTTCATTGTTAATAGTACTATTTTTTGTTTATCATTAGGTAAACTAGATGTGTACTCTGGTTTTATACGTTTAAAATGCTTCTTTTACATACACTTGGATGGAATATGTGAGGAAAATAGAAAAATAACGACATATTTACATTAGTGGACAGAGAGGCATTGAATAACGTTGGACGTAGAAGTTTGTCTGTTTCAGTTTTTTGACAATACACGATCAAATGAACACACACAGACACAAATAAATACTTGCATTTGTTATTCTTCTTATCCCTTACGATGTTTCCTGTAATGTGTATGAAAAACTTTCACAGGCGAAGTGGTTGTAGAATTTCAGTATGAATTATTTATTGTTACGTCAAAAAACAACACCTCACAAAGAATGGTTATTTCTCTGAACGGTAGGTATATTTCCCTTATAATTAAGTTTGTTAATACTTTGACGAAATTATTAACAACAAATTGAGTATACGTGTAGACTTTAAATTTAAAATTCTAATAATACCTTATAGGTAGCCTTTATTGGGTACGTACTTAGGAGATTTATTGGTTACTTACCAAACTACAGAGTTCTTAAGCCCTCTCTCAGTTCTTGAGCATAAAGAGGCTTATTAATTCAAAATTTAAGGTGAAACGGAAACTTCTCAATTGTAATTTATTGCCTAAATCGTAAGCATAATACTTATAATACATACTCCTGAATGCACAACTTTGGTGCAACACACAAATTTTGAATTCGCGTTCCGTATATACTATATTTCAGTTAGAAAATCTGTTTTTCCGCGAATTTATTACGATTTATGAATGTGACAGAATTTATTCTACTCTTACAAATTTTATTTGTAATATCGCCATAGTTTTGTTACTGGTTACTATATGTGTACTAATTGTTATTAAGTTGATAGCTTCATGGCGGGCTCATCTTATGGCTCATTCTAGAATTTACTACACATTTACAATCGTCATGAATTCAACAATACCAATATGGAACAATCCAAATATCAGATCAATCGAACATTGCTTTAAATTGTTGAGTTTTTTCTCATGGTAACAAATATTCAACTATAAACGAGGGTCTGGCGACCAACTGATCGTGGGACAGCGCAGCCTATCACGGCATAACTAAATGTCCTAGACACCGACGGGCAACAGAATACGCTATTCGAGAAGCTATGTTCCGTGATTGCCAAACCACAAGCCCAGTGAGGCGATTATACACGTAAACCGCGTGAGAGCAGGTCTATGTCCTGCTGTGAACTGATGATAATGAATAGGTCATTTAAAGATATTGAAAAAATAATGAGTTGACTGCCAGTATACCCTCCTCTACCATAATGACTTCTTACGATAATTTATGACGAATCCAGCAATAATTATGTACTTTCTGTCTGGGAACGAAATCCAAAACGTACATATCTGTGATTTTGTAGAGTATTCCCAACTCATGTTTACTAATGAATGTCCTACTAGAAGAAGTACTGAACACAATATTTTAGAACTAAATGGAAACATTTCGTGACACGTTCACTTAAGAATTGCGTAACAATATCACTCAAAGTGATACTTTAGTTTAAAATTAATATTATAAAATCATACCAAATGATCTGTCTTTAAAATTTTTGAGTATATGGTTGTAATTTCCAGTTTCAAGTCCAATAATTAACTATTTCGTCTCTTGCGTCCTGTCTAATTTGTACGAGTAGATAATAAAAGTTTGGCATAATAGATACATGCGATGGTTTGCTGGCGGTGCGAGAAGTTGTACTCAGCGAACCCCATGCCCTGTGGGGCAATTATGGAAATAATCCCTCAGCGGAAGCTTTTCTCCAGCAGTGACTCCAGCAGGACTGGAATAGCTTGATGATGATGATGATGGCTTGTTGATGTTTCGTTTTCAAACACGCGTTGGTTTGTTCGAACCTTAATGGACAAGCCATGTCATATCAGCTAAAAATGTAGTCTAACAAAAAAGCCTATTCATTCACAACACTCACAGAGAGTGATACAATAGATCAAACGAAGGTCTGTGGACAAAAGCATTTTTTTTTTCTTTTGTATAAAAGTAGGTATCTATTTTATTTTATTCGTATGAATTGTTATCGGAAGGCAGTTAAAGGAGATGTTAAAAAATGTCGATAGAAACATTAATATTCACAGTCGTTAATTATTTTATCGTAAAAAAATAGTTACAGAGAGGACCATAGAAAATACTTAACATAGGACATTTGTACGAACCTCAATGATTTGTATGGTGAATTTTACTTGGAGACAAAAGTCGCCATGTAGCGGAGACATGTTTGGCGTTGTGTACGTAAGAGGGTTTAGATGTAGATGTAGTCATTAAACTGAAAGAAATTGAGCAATGGAATCTCTAAAGAGAAATGACGAATTGCTTTACGAAACATGTTTGGATGAATTATTCTTCGCAGCTGCAACTCTAAAATTAATTGTTAATTTCATTATCAAGTCTTAATATTTAACAAAACTGAATTATTTCCTATTCATTATAAACTCACTTTACAAATTGAAATTGAAATACAAAGTTACAAACTTTGTACAGCGATCTCGCGACGTCTTACATTATAGCATACAATTTTAATGGCCTACGCCGTAAGTTGACTATTCTCATGCAATAAACGCAATGAGTGGTGCACTTGTCTAAAGCGTTGTAAGCACTTTAAGTAATTACTTGCCATATTTCTAAAGGCGCCCAGTTCTCTTATTGAATTTATTGTCATTTCTAGGTCTGACTTCACGATGGTGTGGACTATCAAACTATGCATATTTTAATGTCACTTCCCTTAATTGGCTGTCTGAATTATAATAGTTGCTTTTGCTAGCAAAGAACATGGTTCGTACCTGATTTGTTCATTGTATTACCTCATTATGGTGTCAAATAATATACATACATCACGTTTGTAATTCGCGAAGTTGTAGGCAGAGAAGTTTAATACATTCGCATGTTTCGCCAGTCACAGCTGCGTTCCACTATTATGGAATCATTATAAGCAAGAAAAATGTAACATAGTATTTAAATATGGTTGGATGAAGAAATATCACATATTACGTAAAAATAACGATCCAATACGTTTCAAAAGGCAATAAAAGGAATTCGCAAACGTATTCAGCGTTAACATCGCCAGAGATAACAATTAAGGAACGAGCACATCTATTCGTAGGAAAAATTAGCCGAACGCATACTTCGTAGGGTGTTATTTGCTAGCAAGAATAACGGTCCCATTTCGTTCCAACGTCGCTCATGCCAGTCTCTATCAAATCCAAAGTCAGATGCCGTTTCAGTAACCAAACACTCCATTACATAGAAGACAGTAGTCGTATACCCTCGCTAGTTCGAGACTGTGGATATTAGTTATGACTGTTATCATTGCAAGTATTTCATGAATAACATTATAAACTTCGACATTAAATTATATCAGCATAGGCACGTTGTAAGGGTGTCAATAAGTATTGCTCAAAGGTTGCTAAATTTGAGGTTCTAAT
>DWDU01003371.1:0-11668 GCA_018245575.1 Jemadia suekentonmiller
GTGAAAAATTTATGTATTTCGCAAATGGATAACTTTAACGTTGATATTTGACTCTCTGGTATGACTATGTCAAAGAGGAATATAATATAAGCAGCGATGTGTTTGTTGTTAAGTGACATGTCATGTCAATTATTATGACGCGACGATGGAACGTGTATATTCATGATAGCCTGAAACAATATTGTATGCGTGTCCTCACACAGAAACACTAATTTACCCCATACGTGTATGATTCAAGTATGGCATCGACATTTTAGATGTAATAATTAAAAACATTATTATGAAAATATACTGAATTTAATTAGATCTAGATACACATAAGGACTTTAGCTTTTGCATAATGCCTTTCCAACATTTCAAACATGTCAAAAAAGCTAGCGGTTATAAATTAATTTATAAATAATGAAAACAATTATAATATCGTTTTAGACATTTCCTGTTATGATAAAAAAACTGGAATGTATCAAAGTTGTTATTATATTCTTGCGGTACATAAATTTAGATTATCTTAACGTTGTAAGATAGAGCATATGACATTAACATGTTAATCTTGCAGTTTACATAAACATGTTAAATTAAACCTCGTTTCTGAACGACTGCATGAGTGCGAGATAAAGTAGGTGCGTGATTTAAATTGACGACAAAGCTAATGATTCGTAAGCCATTATAATGTTAAGCTTTTATAATTTTGTAAAAATTCTTTGTCAAATTGATGACATTAGCTGAAAGTACATAACTACAGATGATATACCTTATAATTCATAGACAAATGTATATTTGCATGCATACATTATACAACAGTGACCATACAATATGATACAAAGATTCTGTATTATACATCAAAGAAAATTAAAACAGTACAAATTTAAACGTATACTCGTTTATACATACAATAGGCGGACTTATCGCGAACAAACGATCGCTACCAGACAACCTTGGCGTAGGAGTCCAGGACAGAAATCAGATACGTGGCCGCAGTTCTCGAATATAAATATCGAATAAAATAAATAATCATAATACTCAAATACGTAATAACAATGGAGTATAATAATAAAAGTAGTAAATATATAATTAAAGTTTAGAGTTTTATAATCCCTAAGAACATATAACGTGTTCTTAGAAATAAAAATAGATCAATCATTGTAAGTATTAGGTAATCGTGTGAATTGGATCCGGTTCTATCCTATAGAGATATTGTAATACAATTACATATATTCAAAATATTGTTATTGTGGGTAGGCGGAAGCATATACATTTTTTTATCTTATTTTTCCTTATCTTATTAGTGCGTTTATGGAAGTGGTGTTTCGGATTCATAGGTTAAGAGCAACAAAACAAAGTGCGGATCAGTCAATCGTTTGCTAATGAGAACTTCATGACACAGCAATTGTTGTATTTTCTTGTCATTACCCATGTACGTGCCGACGACACGATGACCGCAAGCGACGACATGTGACACAACTTGTGTCTCATTATGTGCAATAAATATTCAAAAGAGTCAGTCTCGTAGTCGGTACGAATTGCATCGGTCACTCGCGATGCTCCAATACGAAGGATATTACTGTTAACATCAGACAGTTATTGTATCTTATTGTTGTTGTAACCCCTATCCCAGATCTCTACGTGTTTGCGAGACGTCACCGAGTGCCAAAAATCACAGAAAAACATATTTAAAGGTTTTGTAAAGGGCTAATGTTAATTCAAGTTTTTCTTACGCCTATCGTAAATAATTTTAAACCATAAACTGATTATGTGCATTTCGCCTTTGTATATCAACCGATTAACATACATATATCGATAAAACGAATGTGTAATACGTTAGATGAGCTCAAAAGTCAAAACGGCAGTCGCAACGGAGTCGTGGTGACTTTTTTAATTCCATCGAAATGCGCGGGCCCCCCGAGCGGACGGGACTTATTAGATGCGTTTGGCTATAGACGAATACTTGTTCTGTATCGCGCTCGAAATAATTATTATGGGTGAGAATGAACAATGGGGAGTGGAATTAATGTGAAATATAGTCGACGGCGTTAGGGTTGAGGCGGCCATGTTTATTTTTTATTGTCGCTGCGTGCGCAATGTGCAGGTTTTGCGTTACTGCGCACGCGTTCGGCACCAGCTCGCTCCGGCGCGCAGCTCGTCCGCTTGGGGTTACGTGCGGTATATCGATTCCACGTTATTCACACGATCATGAGGTCCCATTTATAATGACTGCACGCGCACACGTTTATCGAATTAATATCGTTGGCAAGGTGATTTTTGTTGGCGTTTAATGAACAATTTTAACTATCGTATCCGTTGCTATCTGTCTCGACACATCATTATTTTAATATTAAGAAATGACCATTAACGACCAATGTTAATGATACTGAACTGTATACGTTTGTTTTGTTTTGTTTTGATTCCAATTCTCTTAAATGAAGTGTTATTACACATTGTTTTACTGACTGTTATTGTGACGTCCATTTGACACATTATGTACTTAATATTTATGTATGGCTTATAAAATTGTAATGACAGAGAGGGCGACTGAACGCTATAAACATTGTGTGCCAGTAAAAAGGGATAGTGTGAGCTATGGTCATATAAAAGAGACGGTAAAAGCAATAATACAATATAATTATATACAAACATAGAAACTCGTATGCAAAGGTACAGGCATAACTATATCGTAACTATTACATTATCAAAACATTGACAGAACGATAGTGAAGACATTCTTTTAGAGTCTATATGTTTATCAAAATCAATAATCAATCAATCAGTTGTCCCTAATCAATTGAACTTTCTGTTAATTCGTGCTTTTGGAGTGCATAATATTTTATGAGGTTACTTCAATTTCTATACATTCATCTAACCGTCAATGCAACAGGACCTTTCCGATTGATTTGATATCCTTTAAATCAACACAACACGAGGTAAGTGCGATTGTACGATATACGATTTCGGGTTGCGACGGAACTGCTTAATGGAAATGAAAGCATATATTAAATCGAAAACGATGCACATGCGTTCCCCGTCGCCCGCTCCCCGTTGCCAACACCTGTGGAAGAATCACTACCGTCGACGTGGTACAATTATATAATTTTAAACGAAATAATAAATGACGACATGATGGCTTTTTTATATTCCATTTTGCACAAATTAAAGACGAATGACGGACATGTTGTATAAAATGTAACATGTGAAAAAACAAGGTAATTTAACTTCCATCTCTTTTTTTAATAACTCCTCGACAGTCGACGGGCGATGTAATATAGTAGTTTTTGAGTTCGGAAGCGAAAGTTAAATAGTCGCTTGCATGTCGCTAAACTGAATATACGAACAACTTTGTGTAGTAGGGGAACAAAATAGGAGCTATTTCGCGTTAAACTTAGTTTTCAGCAACAGTATGAGTGAGATAGGCATTATTTTTTGCGAGAATGTAATCCGGCAACAATATAAGAGAGATAGACAATACATTTTGAGTCAAAGGTGGTCCCCACTAACTTTAGATTTTAGTTGAGTTAGGCCAAGCTATTTTGTGTGCAATTATAATAATAGACAGGATACAAGCTGTAATGTATTTTTTTCGCGAAGTACGTGTATTATTTTGCATCGATGTAAGGGAAGCAGACTAAACTGTAGCGACAATAAGTCGGAGCGAGTGTGAACTGTTCTGACTGAACCTTCGTTTTAAGAATAACTGCGACGGATAAATTAAAACGAGCTGTTTTGCGGTAAGCATGTGCTAGTGCAATTGATAAATCGATAGATTGATATTCAACACAAAAGTAATGACGTACCCTTGTCCAATTATAACTATGTAATTTTTATTTAAGTACAATATCAACAATGAACTACGTAGTTGGAACTAATAATACCTAATTTGGAAACATCTGCTGATATGGCCACGTTGCGACCTGCATGCAGTCAATTTCTCGAAGCTTTTGATATTAGATGATTCAATAGTAACTATAGTGAGTGTTTCGTTGCTCATTTATTTAATCTTTTTTGAAAACATAAGGCTGCGTTACAAAGGGCGGTCTAGTCGCATTCCGTACCAGTCGCCAGAGTGATGATGGCGAGAATATGTGGCACAAACCACAAAGCCAGTAGCGACTTTGTCACCGATAGGTTCGATTAAAAATACATTTTGTATGATATATACATAGGTATGTAATTTTGTTTACATTTTTAATACACTACAAAATAAATGTAAAGAAATGTACCTATATAATAGTTTACACAAAAACACACACATAAAATTAAAAATTTATAAATGCAACGCGGATAAATACTTAACATCTACGTAATACTACGTAAAATATACACTAAAACACTGTATACATAATATATGTAACAAGGAAATTGAAGAAGTAATTTATTCTGAGTGGAGGCCCGTGTGCCGAGCGAAGGATAGGATGGTGACGGTCGCTTGTGGTGTTTCATGTAATCGCCAACTAAATCTGACGCGGGACGATCTGGTGAAAACGAGCGCTGGCTGCGCCACTGAGCGGGTATTAATTAGCTGTTTCGTAATTCGCGTGCATTACACGCGATTTTGGGATAATCGTTTATCCAATGCCATCACTCAAACGATCAGATGGAAATACACTGGAGTGGTATTTTATATCGGTTGCCGTTTGTCTGCGCTGGCGCTGCGGCAGAGGCCGGATATTGCACATTGAAATAACGTTAATGACCAGTGTTAAATGAAGCGGCTGGTCGGATGGTCCAGTGTTAGTAAACTAACTGACGAGCCCGTAGTGGTAGGTTCGTACCCTCCCGGGGACAAAATATATGTGTGATGAGTACAATTAATCATTACGAGAAAAAAATATCTATATAAGTATACATTCATTTGTATGTTCTTATCAGTTTATCATATTATCACTCGTTTGGTTTCTATTACATGGGCTCTGTCGACTTTGGATTCAGAGATCCGTGTATAGAAATGTCCCAAGGTGTATAAAATATTCGCTATTATTTAATTACTGTGGTCTGTACGTTAACGGAGATACTTTCCTTGAGTCGCACCTAAATGGGTTAACTAGAAGGTGACCTGCGGGTAATCGTGCATTAGAAATGTATGCACTTTTTTAAATGTTATACTAATAATAAACGGCATGCGGGCCGCCAGTTGGTAATTATTCGCAACAGATTATAAACACCTGCATCCAAGAAATGTCTAATTATATTCTTATTAACAGCTCACACTAACCGAGTTAAGCGATATCAACAGTCCGCTTCACGAAGTCCCGTTCGGGATCGGTCTACTAGAATGTTGTCCATGCAAATGCTACAGTGACATATGAATGGTGTTTGCTCTTTTTCTACTGTCTTTATGTAAAAAAGTTTGCTTAAAAGAACAGAGACTGCTTGGAAATTTATTAAATTTTATAGTCGCGAATATCGTAAAGTGTCGCTTTTACTTGTGAATCTTAAACAATAACCGAGACAAAGATACCTACTGTTATCCATTAAAATTCGAATTTTCAACAATGTTTATAGCACACTAAAAAAGGTAAAAAAAAGCGAAAGTAAAAAGCAGAGCATGACGTCTAGGATTAATAAAACGTCTATCGCATAATAAAAATAGCATTAAATCCATAATTGCCATATAATTCATATCTATGCTCGAATGTTGTAACATTTTGCCGAGTCTCGCTGCGCTTTTGTTGTCTCGTGTAGTCTCGAGGCTGAGCCAGGTTCTTGCTTTAAGTATTATGTGTATTTTATTTACATAATAACGCAGACATGATAATCAATTAATTGTAAGTTCTATTTATCGCATTTACTGTCCTGTTTTAATCGATTACCCGATTTTTCCTGTCGTGTCGTACATTTGGAAATGAATATTTAAAACAACATGGAGTACTGTGTATTTGTTCACTTTGTCAATTATAAAGTCATTACGTCGTCGTCGCGCCAAATCGATTATGAAGTAGTCGTACGTAGAGAAAAGCGAGTGCCCGGCTGCCCGGATATCTTAACAAGTCCGACGTGCGTCTTCTAAATACACTACATCAAGTAATTACCTACCTTGAAAAATGTACTTAGTTTTAGTATTAACAGACTTTTGACCAACAACATAATAATAATATATTAACAAGTATAGACTGTGTGTGTGTATTTTTAGAACCAATGACCGTATGGTTTATCTCTTCATTAAATATATCAATGCGTTAGTGAAATCACGTCGAGTTCAAGTTCAGAATGGTGTTTTTCGTACATAAAGTTAAAGTAAAACGGCGATACCGATACAACCAGTCACACAAGTTCACGCGCATTAGAGTTACTTTGTTAGGATTTTGGCACGCTTGCATTAAAGTCGGTTGAGCTCTGCCGTCTCCACCGTACGCGAGCGGAGTTTCCGTTCCCGCGCTCCAATTGCACGGATGATATACAATTTGCTTGTAATTCCTAACGAGGTTGGCGGAACAGATACTTAGCTGTGTAGTTTTTGTCCTTCATATTATTAACTATAATGTGCGCTAATAGAGGTGGTACGTATGAGTCGCGAGCGATCCTCTCTCGACTTTCCGTCCTCACTTGCACACGCTCGCTTATTATTCTTAGTTTAAAGATAGCTGAGCGATGAAAGTTCATATAAAAAATAACATTAATGTTCTTCGAAGCAAAACTAGTACCGTACAACACGAACTTAGAGTTTGTTTAATAGATGACAAATTTTAATGCCTTTTGATTATATTGATCATAATGGTTTAATTACGTGTAATTTGCACGTGCTTTTATTTTCTAGTGTTATTCGCAAATTGTTATTATATAAAATGAAGTTTTTCACAGAAAATACTTTTATAAAAGAATGTTATTTTGTAATCGTTGTACCACCAATCATGTCTTTGATAGAAAACAGTAGTAAACTACAGTGGAAATTTCTGGAAACTAATGTAATGCCTTGTACCATGTTAGCAATGAACAGTATTGTTTTAACAGTAGTGTTTAGGTATCACTGTATATTTTCTTGAGTGTTTGTAACAAAATCGACATTTCAAGCTATAAATTTTATATCAATAATTTTCTAATATTCGATCACTTCAATCGGCGACATATGGGCGATATTTCGTTGTAGCTATTAATTTAAAGTATCTTGTCATAACCGTTTATAATTTGATAACGGCAATAGGAATCAGCAGCTGGTGGACTTATTTCATAACTATGCGATACAAATTGCATCATAAAAAAAATCGCATTAAAATGACTTTTGAAACATTCAAACCCCCGCTTCAATTGAAATAAACGTAGCGATTTGAAAAACCAGTCGGCTAGTTACGAGTGGATCTTTGAAGCCGCTGAAAATTTAAATTACATTATATAATCGGCAAGGGCGCATGCCACGTTGCCAGTGACATCGCATCATATTATTTTATTATCGTTTCTACATCACTGATTCATGAACCGACCGACCCACAAGGCCGCTCGCAAACGTTTGTCATTACGAAATTGGCCTTAATAGCTGATAATTTTTAACATGCGAGTAGTAAAGAAGTCTTGGTACCGATATTGGGTACATTATGTGCCAGTTGCCTATTTTTATTCTAATTCGTTTGTATGACAGACATTGTAATAACATTGTAATAACAATGTCTGTAAATTCTCTGACACCAACTTTAATAATGGTCACTAAATAATTTTGAAATAAGTAAAAGAAGACAGCGCGAGTTAACGGGCGGTGATTATTAGCAATAAAAGTAACCTCACACTTCTGCCTCTTCGTCGCGTCGTACATTAAATGGTACAATTCTGAAACATCTAAATATAATACGCGGCTACCGGTATTTAAAATGCTCTCGTATTTTGTTATTAAACTTCTTTTAGTGCATTAATTCATCTGAAAACATAAAAAGTTAATTGCGTATAACGATGTAAAATTATATGAAATTAAATTAACATCCGTTAACTCAGATACTGTGGCCGTTTCGTATTCTGTTACGAAAATAACACGAACGGGTATGTATGTATGTATATAATTTTGAATGTATTTAATGTTTTTATACGTTTGCGGCGCGCGCGTTACAAACTGTTGAGTAATTATAACACGCTCTGTTCTCGTTTCTTACGACGGAAACTTACGTGTTTCGTACATGATTCGTTGCGATGATGTTTTCTGTCATACATTTTACGATAATCACATTTATCAGAAGGACATGGTTAGGTATATGATTATGAATGAATAGTTTTAATAAGTATGGGATTCTGTAAGTTGGTTTGTGAACCTTTAAATAGGCTTGTATATATGTGTGTTTACGTGCAACATATAATATTCATAATCTTTAAACCCTTATCATACTTATAGGGGTTCCCTACATAAATAATTGACATTGAGTACACCCGAGTTACTTCAATGAAAATTTGACATAGAGTTGGTGGAGATACGGGATAGCGGTCAACCAGATTGTCGTCATGTTTTTGGAATAATCTCTAAGGCTTACGTGAATCGCCGCAATTGTAATCCGTGGGTTCATTGTGAATATTTACGATAAACGGGTATAGTCTCAGAGACGATCGCATCCAGTTGCAGGCATCAACGTAAGGTATTTTATTACGTAATGTCAAAGGTACAGACAACGGTCATGTGGTACAATGGAGGAAAGGTGACAGGCACTGAGTCAAATATTTCTTCGGAGCACTCACCATTGTGGATCTGGTAGAACACGCAGGCTTAAGTCATCCAATTCTTTGGTTATCCTATACTCAACTTGCCTTATTGTTGTTCCTGGTTTAAGATTTTTATTAATGCAAATCATAGCTCGGAAAAAATTGCTGGCGTTTGGCAGCTCTATCAGACAATTCTGTTTGGTAGAGGACGTCCTGTTACGATCTGCCTGGGGAGGTAATTCGTAAAAAAATTCGACATAACACTGCATTATGTGTATTTTCCGTATGTTCGTAAATGTACTCGTTATACGCAAGGAAATCTATGTAGTCCACGGCCGGTTACCGTTTCATCTTCGTTTGACGGAAAGCGCGCATTCGCGTCTCGAATCTAGACTCAATTTACGCGTTCGGGACAGGAAAACGGGGCGGATGAGTCTATTGACGGCGCTTGTTTAATATTTGAGGTCGAAGGTGCGGACCCGGTCCGCGGCTCATTACGCACTTTATGTAAGAACCGGCAGAGTCAAAGCAGCTCTACGAAGTGCCCCCAGGATCGCGTCAACGGACGGTTTCTACGAAATTCACCTCGACGGTTTTTGGAATCATTTCATCAATTTGGTGACCCATTGACAAATTCTTTAAATTTGCAATTATCTAATTACAAATTTATTTAGATTTAATAGATTTAACTATATTCTTTTAAAAAAATTGTCTACCTATTTCTTCTCGTGTAGGTGATGTCGGTCCATAAGTGAAAGTTATGAAAAATTGTGTTTGCTGTATACAATGATCTTGTTAAACAAACAGACTACCTTCACGAAAATTCTTAGCTTCTTTAAATACATATGAAGATAATATTTCCACGTATATTTAAGAGGTCCTGGTTTCGGTGCTATTGGATTTTTCTAACTTGAAATGCGAAGCTGTGGCACTGAGTCAAGATTTGTGCCTCGTGTATGGGACGTGTCTTAACGTACGGACAACGTTCATATTCCACCTTCCGTTAAATAGTGGGACATTGAACATAACCTGTGAGACGTACGAGTGTACTACACTGTGTGTGTGACTAAATCATTGGGTTTACAGGCGCGATGGAGCGTCCATTCAATTTTATATTCTTTGTATACGTGTCTCATAAGTATCAAAATATTTTTTACCTAATACCTGCACGATCACAGTTTGTGAGCGCCAATTTCCTCTGAATAAATGGAAATAGACTGCTGCACACACGCTCGTGGGCAATTTGAAAAGTTTATAATTACAATTTCCTTCGCAAGTCCGAATTCAATTTTAAATAATCAATTAGAGTGTAAAGTGCGATAGTAGTTTCTGGGTGGTAATCCAGTTCGATACAATTTGCCAACCAATTTGTATTTTGTTGTAAATTTTCTCGCGATGTAAAAAGAAAAACCTACTCGAAACTGGCCAATTAATTGGCTGTCGAAAACATTTGAATGTCGACTGCGCATTTTTTATTTGCAAATGTAGGAGAAGTAGGAAAATTAAGTTGTCAACGGTTCCGTATGCGGTTTGCAGTGCTCACATCAAAATAAAATTGAACTAGGCAATATGTCAAATGTAGGTGGCGGGGATGGGCTCGACATTTTGCCATGTTCAAAAAATACGAAGCTCCGTGCCACGTAATGCAGCGAGCATTAAGTATGTCGGACACAAAATAGATGACGTTGTTTTAGAGCGGACTAAGTGGATTTCATAACGCCAGCCTTCCATTAGTGAGGAATCGGAGTCGCAGGCACACGTGCTCATAAGGTGAGGCCCGAAAACGCGCCCCTTGCAAATAGAACACGAAGTCGCCTCGGACGGTATTGATTTAATACCGGCACATGCACTCACCCGACGGCGGCGGGGGAGAAAAAAAAATAAATTAAAAAATATGCATAATAAAAATTTTGGCCGATGAATCCCTCGCTCGAGAACAGGCTCTGTAAATTCAGAAGGGTCGGGCATCGATTATTTTTGATATTATGCATACGTAACGCGCTGCTCACTCACATTTTGGTATACCTATTTTAAAATTGCCCCATTGAATTTTGTCATGTCTTACTGAAACTGCTAAAATTTCTTGTATTCTTTTATATAAAATAAATTAATTCGTCAAAAATATTTTATACTCCTACTATCTACTTTACTCATTCAACCATATATAAAACTATAATTTTATTATTTCTACGGTTATTAATATAATTGTTATTATTAATAGTACCGGTAGTATGGCAATAGGCTCACCACTTATTCCATACTGGGATGTAAGTATAACTGTTGTTATGTTATTATTAATAAACTAGTTCACCAATTCTCGCAATGAACGTATGAACCAAATTGCAGTTTTAATGAATTTTCAAAAAGTTCAATTGCATTTTCGGCGGTAATTCTCATTCTTTGTGGATTACGAAATACTTTGATGATACTGAAATGTCATTTTAGTTCCTCAAATGAGAAAATGAGTGATCCATTGGTCCTTTAAAGCAAAATGTCTATTGTTGGTCATTAGGGTTGTCAGTGGTGCTTGATATCTATCTATAACGGACAGGGTTATAAACCAATTAATCATATAATTATATAGGCTGTATATCTTGGACATACTAATAACACGAACATTAATTTGTCCTGTGTGTTTTATTTACGAGTAGAGGAAACCATAAATATGACGAATTATTAGTAATGATAGCACATTTAAACATGTAACAGCTTATTGCTGTAGAGCTGTCTCTCATCCTGCGGGACCTTAGGTTTATATTCCCAGACTGGCGCTTATCAAGTGTAGTGTGCACTGAAGTTAATTACTTTTAGAAAACATTTAAATCACTAACTCTACATATAGTAGGTAAGTACCCAATCTTGATATGATGGTTGCGTACGTCACTTATATCACCGGCCATTAACTATTTTAGAAAGAAATTAAGGAAAGTGCAATCTGGTACGAATAAAAAGTGCTTCAAAATCCAAAAGCACTTAAATTTAATCAATCTTAGCTACGACTGTATAAATTTTTTCCAGTGAAAATGTTCACTCCAATAGCAGACGGATGCATGGACCGGATCCCTTC
>DWDU01003372.1:0-11667 GCA_018245575.1 Jemadia suekentonmiller
CATTATATGACACAACTATTTATATTGCTACACGAATAAAAAAAACGTCTTATATCTAATATCTTAAAGGGTGTATACACTGGGATACGTACGCGCTTCTGTTACAAAACTACTTCTGTGCATAGGACCACAATATAACTTGAATGACGTGCTTAATTTAAATATACAATTAAATTTAACAATAGAACTAATATTTTTTAAATAATAACTTGTGGATTCTACATTAATTTACATTTATAATATGACTAAGCTAATGAATAATATTGACAGCCGAAATTGACAGATGGTTAAATACAAAAAAAACGACAGCCAATCACGTAGCAATATTCTGTCACATTATTGGTTAGTTAGTGTTTTAACGTTTTCCTTTATGAACTGGCATTGTGAGGAATCGAGAAATCCGTGATAAAATTAAAATCGTGCAGATATAAAAAATTGCCGAAAATGTGATGAAAAAATTTTACAAAAATTATTTGTTAAATGAATTTTTCAATAACCAATAGAACTGGCCTCGTCATGGTACAAGTGAACGTAAAACAGTATTTGGTCTGTCGGGCACGTGTCCCAGTGGCGCGGAGCAGGGGCGCGGTGCGGGCGCGAGTGGGAATGTCTTTATCGCGGCGCCTCACCTGCGGCGCGTACCCGGCGGCGCCGTACGCGGGCGGCGCGGCGTGCGGCGCGTGCCCGCCCGCCGGCCCTACCGTCTGCGCACAAACAAACCTGCGGCTAGCCCTCTACTCTCTTTTATCATAAAATTGCTCATTTACCTGTATCCGCATTCTTTTTTTATTTTAAAATGGCAATCGCAATTGCGGATCGCCCGCGGACCGGCACCGTCGAGCTCCCGATTGATGCTCCCGCTCCATATTTGATCCCAATAATACTTAAGTTGGAACGTCTCCCACAGTATCCGCCGATCGTGTCTTTGTAACTATTCACGATAACATCACGTGTAATATGTGATGAACACATCATACTTTGCAAAGACAGCAATTCAAACATTAAGGCAGCTGCCCAATTCGAAATAGTTTTAGTAACAGTAATGAGAAATATATTAAGGAAACCTTAATTTCTTCAGAATATTCTATAAGCAGCGTGAATTCTGTCAACCCGTATTTAACAAGCACGGCAAACTATGGCCTTAAACTGTCCTATTACAGGTGGAGAATAATTTGGGAATATCAAAAATGTAATTAAATACATAAATCTGAGACATTATTGTCAAGCCAAGTTAGCATTTGCAGGTCTATCTGAAATGTACATAAATTGGTCACTGGCTGGTAACGATTTTATTAAATGATTCATATAATCCACATAATTCAAAAATAAGTTATCTCAATCCTGATCTCTTCTTGTTCCAATAACACAAAATGTATTCACTTGCTAAAACTTGGGATAACTCTGCCAAACTCTTGAATAATATAATCAAGAATGCTTAAGCAATCTCTTTTATGAAAATGCACTTCAATACGGATGCAGTATAGATATAATTTTATCATAACAGAGATGTAGTGCAAATATCTTTATCATACACCTTTGCATTTCATTTAAAAGGTGATTAATATTCCACAACGTTAATAATAATTATGCTAACATTAATTAAAATTACATTTTACATTGCAAAACCAATCAGATTTCGATTAGAAAATCTTCAATTCTGATACACATTTGTCAAGCAGCAAATAAACTAAACACTAATGTTAGCCTCAAACCCTGGATGAATCATTACATTTCCCAATGGGTGTACGGAGCGAGGAGTACCCGTTACTGTAAGCCACAATAAGCGTCAGCCATTTGTTAAAATATAAAGTTAGTAATGTTATTTACAGTCTGTTTGACAATGAATGCATGTTTTATATGTAATATAGCGAGCGACAGACGATATTATCGTTTGGTGTTAAATTTTACTATCACACATAGCCCGTGTACATCCAAAATCAATGTTTGTGATACAAGACGATATTCGAGGTTGGATAAAGACATTGCCACATCGTGAGCACCAAGGGTATCGTAAGACCAGCCGCGACAGGGTTGAGCGGTTAGAAGTTACACACACAGTCTGCATTAGGACTGCACGCCAGCTGCAAAATTTCAATTCGATTGCAGCTTTAACGCGGTTGACATAAACATTCGAAATTGCAGCAGTACTGTAATTTTGTAAGTGGTGTGTAGTTCTAATGCAGACTGTGTGAGAGGACACTTTGTCATTCACGTGCAGTGTTACTGGCGTTTGTCGTATTCATTTTACATAATGCAGCTCGTCTGACTTCACCCAATAAGGTACGTATTGTGGAACACTGCACATATACCTTGTGTGTAAGCTACAAAATATTCGTACATTATACGAGGGTTTGCAAAGGATTTTACAACGACATGAAGGCATTATTTAAATATTTTAGTATTGGATAGCCATATAGCAGTGGTCGAACCCGTGACACTTAAATCTAAATATGTACCTTGCCGAGTGATTATTAATTTTACCTTAAACGTAACATTTTATGTATTAATTTTACCTTCTATGGAATATGTAGCCAATGAATAGATATGGCACATAATTTACTGAATGTATCGAGTCCCCAATGGTATATGTTATGTTGCACAAAAGGGTAACATGGATTCGAGGCCGGGCTGGGAGGGTTAATGTAAAAATTTACCAATATGTTATTTCACCAAAGTGTCACCTATCCGATCTTACTCTTATGTGAACGAAACCCGTGCAACGAACGCGTTCCCGAGGTAAAAATAAAAGTACAGCGTGTAAGATACCCGCACAGCAACGGCGCGGGGAAGTGTCGTACCTTGGGCCGCGGCGCGCCGTAGGGCGGCGCCGGCGCCTCGCCCGCCGCGCCCGCCGCGCCCGCCGCGCCCAGCTGCTTCATGGACGCCGACAGCTTGTCCAGCGCTGCAACGGGCACACACTTCACGTTCGCGGCTCTGGCGCCGCCCGCCTTCCAAGCCAGACGCATCATTCCAAACACTTATTATTTCCCCGTCTCACGCTTTGTCTTTCTTAACTCTGTCTCATCGAAACAAATTAAAATAATTAACTTTTACATCTATAAACTGTAAAACGGTGTAGCCGATCCGGTTCCAAACTAACTGCGGCTTCTCTCGAGAATTATGAAAACGACAATAACCTCCTAAAAAGTTCATATACGATGTACACTTTACAATTATTGCAACAATAGTTGTGTATCTGGTGAAAAATGTTGAACCCCCTCAAATCAGAAGGTTATGAGAAAACCCAATGAGTAAGGAGCGAGTCTCATTGCTCTGGCACGAGTAGTACGCCGCGCGACGTGCGCCGCGCCGCTCTAGCCTCGTGCACCGTCAACCGACGGACAGGCAGACATGCCACCTCATTGCACATTAAACTAAATCTAATAAATAGTACATAAATTTTACATGACAATGTTTTCACATCTGCAAACATCCATTTTTATGGCTTAAGCTGCAGTTAATTTATTTAAATATATATCGAAAAACTACTCACATGTACTATTTGTGACTGTAGACTCCGTCGTGACCGGCTGACTCGTCGGCGTTGACTCCACTACAGATAAGCTTTCACTTAACTGAAACCGAAAGACATTCCGACAATTGAAAACTACATACTCTTTCATTAGCTCCTGTGACCTGGCAAGATATAAATATCTACAGCTCATATCACCACCAACTGCTAAGAAATGAATGTGGCTAATACACACAATCGCATTATTCCTTTACATACAGTAATGATGATATGATTCAGAACTCCACTCTCCTATTATTATAAATATAAAACCATTAAGAAAATAAGGTTTGTGGGCCACTTTTATATTTATAGAAAAAAACTTACTTTACTAATCACTTTCCAAGGATTTGTAAAATAATATCTAAAAAAAAATATTTTTTCTAATGATTCATACACTTTTTTAAAATTTATGTTGTAAGGAAGAATAATTATAACAGTAAGAGCAGGTAAAGCAGTGGTAGCTGAGTGGTGGATATTAGTTAAATTAGCACTCGGCCAGTGTGGTAGACCACAGCAATTAATTGCTCTAATTTTGAGAGGAGGAGACCTGTGTCCAACAATGGAAAAATATAAATGTAGACAATAATGATGACAGTTAACTGGAAGTAGCCTTTAGCTCTTCAATTCCTTCGTTTATATTTAAAAGTCTGAGTATAGGAATGACTAAATGATTACAAGTAGAAGAGTGTTCGCTTACCATACTATTAGCATTAGCATAGGTACTGCTCGGCGCTTCCGTCTGCACCTCGTGGCTGGCGGGCGCGGGCTCGGCTTGTGACGTCACCTTACACAAACAGCAGGATTTACTACACAGCATAAAATATTAAGGAAACAAATAGTACGTTCACATGTCCCGGTCGTTGACAGTCGGCAATAGGAGCCGTGCTATGCAATGCCGAAATACATATCCAATCACGACAGGCAAAATCTCGTCTAAAGGAGACCTGTCGTCCAGCATTAGACTGAGATATGTTGGTGATAATTTCATACTGAATATGTGATTTTATCTGTAAACTATCATCTGCACCATCGTTTGTTTTTAACACTTAAAAAAATAGAATTAATAATATCTTAAAATGTGTGAACAATATTGTCATATTTGTGTTCTCTGATTTTAATTGTAACTTTAGTTTTATTTAACTTACTCAACAGGTAACAACAGGGTTCCAATAATATTGTTAATACCTAGGCTATATGTAATATACACATCAAACTCATAAGTTTTTTGGAATTTGGAAATCAATTTATCTTACATTCATTCAGGTCATAACCCATTCTATTTAGAAATATAAGGAAGTTATAAAACAGAGGGCACAAACTTGTTTAGCGGGTTGAGGAGTTGGCACCGGCGGCACCGTCGCAGGCGTCGCGGGCTGCGACACCGCGGGCGCGTGCGGCTGGCTCGACGGGTGCGGCTGGTGCGGCTGGTGAGACTGGTGCGTCTGATGCGGCTGGTGAGACTGATGCTGCGGCTGGTGAGGTTGGTGCGGCGGCTGGTGAGGTTGGTGCGTCGGCTGGTGAGGTTGGTGCGTCGGCTGGTGAGGTTGGTGCGTCGGCTGGTGAGGTTGATGCGTCGGCTGGTGCGTCGGCTGGTGAGGTTGGTGCGGCGGCTGGTGAGGTTGGTGCGGCGGCTGGTGAGGCTGGTGCGGAGACTGGTGCTGCGGGTGCGGCGCGGCGGATGCGTGCGGCGGCGGCGAGTGCAGCGCGTCGGGCTCCAGCGCGCCGAACTGCACGTCCAGGAACATGCCGCCGCCCGCGTCGCCAGGCATCTCCACTGCCGACGACGGAATCTGTTAAGCAATATATCTAATCATTTACGTGACGAATATAGATTTGTAATCCTCGGCGACTCAAGTGCTCTCCGAAGCTACATTAGCTGGATCTTTCTATACAATCTTGAAATTAACAGCTGGGTAAGTTCACGATTTATCCGTGTTTCCAGCGCTTTTAACACGTAACACACATGTTAAAATTTTTCCAAAGATACCTCGAAAACTCGAAAGTCTCAAATGATAATTGCAAAATGACCATTCGTGATTCAATTGACAACTGAATATGGTAGTCCTTGAGCAACAAAACTAAGTAAATAGTATAAATATTAAGCTACAAATATTATCGACCCAGGGCAACGACAATAATCCATGACCCACATGAACAATATAACTTCAACATTAGTAAAAATTATTACATCTGGAGTACTATTAATTTCACAGTAACAACACTATACTATTCTCCACATTTTTCTACGAGAAATACAATATTGGTCAACAAAAAGAGCAGTAATCAGGTCACCTTGGATGGAGGGGGCACTCGCGCCCGCTGCGGCTTGCGCTGCTGGCTCGATATGTCCGAAGCACCGTATACGCCGTAGTTGGTAGTGTACACGTCTGTAGCACCACATCATTCAGTTAATATCGACAACAAGCCAACCCGCATGCCCCACGCAGGGCGCAGGGATCATGGGGAAAACTTCGTATGAAAATACACAAGGAGTTCATCAGAAGCGGAGCTGTGTCCAACATTACACAGAGACAGATTTTTTTTCACATACGGTGTCTATGTGCAGGTCTAAAAATACGTTTAAACTAGGTAAATGAGTGGGTAAAATAATACGTGGAGATGAAAAAAAATCAAATTCATATATTGTTTGAACTAAAAAAAATACTAAAATTACTTGTTTCATGACGCTGAGACTGCTGCGTGAGCTGCGAGAGGTACTGCGACTGCGCCGCGCTCAGACTGCCCGACATACCCATGGGCTGCAACAGGTACACAGCACGAGTTAAACACCAACAATCTAACAGTGTCTGTCCGTTGTTAATAAAACAGTAATGTCACTTGAAATTAATTTAAAAAGTGAAATGAGGGTGCACACATATTGCGAAGTGTTCACGTTCACGCCTCCTAGCTCGCGTGCTTGTATGAGTGCGCACATTAATACATGCTTGCGTTCGTGACGAGTGTTAATACGGGTGGAGAATGTATTGTACGGTAGCAACAGTGAGGTGGCGCGGTCACCTGGTGGTGGTGCGCGTGCTGCGCGTGCGGCTGCGCGTGCGGCTGCGCGTGCAGCGGCGCGGCGAGCGGCGCGGCGAGCGGCGCGCGGTACTGCTCGGCGGGCAGCTCGCCCGCACCCGGCGACGGACCCGTGTGGTTCGTCGTTGGACCCCCCATCTACAAATAGATATTTTTTTCATCCTATAGAACCAACCAAATGATATTTAAAGCCACTTACTGTTACATAGAAGTTATTTAATATGACCAATGATCAATCCAACTATTCATATACCACACCACACTGCTTTCTATTACACTAGAAAAATAAGAAAAAAGAGTCTGTTACATCAATTTCATAACTCCTTTTCATAATTCGATCAATTAAAATTTGAGAACAGCGACTTTGACTGAATGCATAAATAATGGAAAGGAATCAATAAAAAAAAATTAACAACCTCTCGCATCGTGTGGTGGTGTATCGCGTGATGCTGCGTGTTGTGGTACGTGTAGGTAGGGATGTGTTCCGTCCCGCTCGCACCCGGGCCCGGCACGGACGGCGTCCCGCTCGCGCCGCTGGGCGCCAAGCCCGAAGTCGGCCCGTTGCTCTCCGGCGGACATTCCCAGTCTTCCTGGCAAGATAAACACATAACATTAACTACTTACATACAAACTCTATATTTATTCCTTAATTTCTCGTATGTTATGTTATGTCTAGTATATGTTACGTTTCCGTTCTCGTATATACTAACACCAGTGTTAGCATAGCTATGTCAAGTCTAACAAGCAATGATCATAGGGGGGACATGGTCACAATTAAATGTGAGTCACAATTCCCCAGCGGAGAAAGTGTTGGTATGACGTATGCTGCATTGCAGCTATGTCACATTAAGAGGTAATATAAATAATATTGTACATTTTAAACTTAACTCACAAGCCATCTGATCCTTGACTAGACAGCGCCTGTACTATAGGAACCTGTCACCTCATAAACTACAGACCTACGATTATACATGTTTTTTGGTTGAGAAGAAATGTGGTATTAAATGGACCAACAAGCAATACTTCCAAGCCACGAACTACCTTCATAAGTGTCTTATCTAGAATCTTCCACATTAGAATTAACAAAAAATGAGCAATAGAAAAAATAGAGGAAGAAAATCGAACCCCCTATGATGATACTAATTGTGGTAGGGTTTCTCAGTTTTGTTATAAATATTCAAATACGTCTGTATTCAATCTGATAAGAAATTATCCAAACACAGTTTGTATATGATAGCAGACAGAAAATTCAGGTTATATATGCTTGCAATCATCCACACATTGCAATGCAATAGAGCAGTTTGAAGTAACAGAATGCCAATAGAATAAAGAATAAGCATAAAGATAAAGCTCTTGGCCATTCATATAAAATACTATTGGATCTTTCTTATGAATGAATATCTATCACAAAAGCTGTAATAGAGCGCTGAAATTGAATTTTGACAGCAATAAAGAAAATACATTCAAAGCAACTGCAATGTAATAATGTAAATTACATACATAGATTAAATACTATAAATGTAACTTTTCCATTACATACATATACATATTATGTTATTTCCATGCAAAAAACAACATCGTTATCTATGGTAGTCATTATATATGGAGGAGGCAGACCATCTTACCCTCTATTATCCATATGTGTGAAATGTGTAGTTTAGACACAACTGTACAGTTGTTTTTAACTGTATGGTTTAAAACAACTAAAATATAATATAAGGTTTAAAACAAATAGCCAACTAGATACCTTTATATCAAACCGGCAAAAGAGCTTTTACAAGATACATAATTGTACTCAGGAACCATGAATTTTATAATATAAGATTAGAAGTTAGAAGTTGTTAGAGAATAACATTTTTTCAGACTTATTGTAACCCATCATATGTCATGAATGAATGATAAATTATGAATTTTAAGGAACGTTTAAACTATCACAATCAATAAAAATAGTCCCTGGTTTCTTCTTTAATATTTAAATTCAAGTCTTTCAAGGTACATAAACAATATGCAGACCTAATGATTTGCAGCTGAGGAATAAAAAACAACAATATTTTTATAGTGGTTCTGTTCTATTGACAATAAAAGGGGCTCCTATTCATAGGATCTATCAACATTACACTTATGATTCTAATTTAGATGATCTAGTAGTGGTAAATCTAGTAGTAGTAAAACAAAAAACAAATTTTTAAATATTAGTACTAAGCTTATGTTGTTTCTATAACAAAAAAAAGCAAATACATGCGAGCACTATCGAAATTATAAAAAAATCCTATATCCAATTATTACGCACAACGCTATGTATGTATATCAAAATTATTTAAAGCATCTGATAGTTTTGTAGTCCGACAAGGCTTTTTATCTACATAATTAGATATTTTAGTGATAAATTCTTTATAGAAAAGTTTTTGATAAATGTATTCGTAATGTAAAGATATATTTTGTATTAGCTCTTACAGGTATATCTAGGAGATTTCGAAAAATTGATAATATCAAGTAAATCGCTATAACGACTGAGGGTCGTAATATTAAGGCTGCACTGCATTATGTAGAAAATTCTATGTAATTTCTTTGTTTAAAAATATATAAAAAATGTACATCTAGAAATAAAAGAGTCAGCAAAATGAAAGGTATAGTGTAAATTATTTATGTTTCATATTATAAAAAAATTATATGAAATTCTGAATTAAAAACAATATAAAATGAGAGTAATAGCAAGAATGAGTCGAGAAGAGCGTGTGGTTGCGGACGGAAAGCCTCGTGGGAGTACGACAGCAACAGCTGAGGAAATATATTTTATAGCGCTGCGGCCCGTACCTGCGGCGCGGCGGGCGCGGGCTCGGCGGCCGCGCTCGGAGTGAACACCTATAAAATATATTTACATTCCATTATTACTGCTGAACGACTCAATTTAGTTTATTTGCACTTTTTTTGAAAATTACGAGAACTGGATATATACATTTTTTACTGTGCTCAATTTTCTAATGCAATTTAGTAGTTTTTAGATATAAATAGTATTAGAGTTGAGTCCTGTTCTAAGCCTACATATTTAACATGAATATTGATTACACATGTGTGGGATTGTGGAGTGTTTTATAAATATGTCACTAAAATTCTTTAAGTAATAATGGTGGCCAATTAGAAGACTAATGAGGTAAATAGAGAACACAAGACTGTCATATAATGGAGTAATTGAAAAAGTGACATTTCCTCTGTTTAATATATATTTGCAGTATTATTATTAGACTATAATATATTCATTAAAGCAATTACATAATTCAATTTTGAATTTTCATAGTATGTGACTTGATTTAAAACCTAGCATCATACTACACAATAACTAAACCATATCATCTTTCTAAATGTCATTAAAATTCTTACCCTTTATACTGGATGTAATTATGAATTCTTGGATATAATACTTGGCATAAACAAACAAGATTTAATCAGTTTAAAAACTTCATTCAGAACCAAAATAAATCCTGATGTTTTTAAAGATTATATTTATAAAATATCAGAATATCGAAAAATACCAGTTCATTAATAAATTCATTCGGTTCAAGTCAGACTGCTTGCTAACAGGATCACTTGCATTGATGAAATTTGCTATGAACGAATTTGCAAGCACATTATAGGCCCTGAATACATTACAAACATGTTTATATTACATTATAAACCCAATCTTAATTCATGTTACAAACAACATGACATTCAGTACAGTGAGATGGAACATTCATTCAACATGTTCTGTTACTGCTTAGGGTCATATTAGATTGTGTGTGGATTTTTTATAATAAAGTCCAATGGCATGGACAAATTTCTGAAACAGCAACAAACAATAGCCGTTCTAATTGCTATTATAAAAGTTTTAAACGGTGATTTCCTGCATATACATATAAGCAGACTAGTTGTTAATACTACACATGCAATCTAGTACGTTTATCAAATTTGGAATTCGATTCAAAAAACATTCTTAGTAACTACCTGTGTCATTTCACAGGGTTCAAGCTATTTTAATATAAAATTTAGCCAAAACCAGTTCAACAGCTTCGATATGGACACATCACAGACAGACAGACAGACAGATAGACAGACAGATAGAGTTTTGAGTTACCTTCATTTTTACGGTATTAGTATGGAAATATCGATATGTAAATAAATAGTTCATTTGTGTGAGGGCAAGAGACAATTTAAATTATGTATTGAAATATCCAATGTAAGGGATCTTTCAGACCAGCGTATTTTCAACGCATGTAAGCACGTTTTTGTTCTCTTACGAGGCTAGGTGCGCCACTAGGCTCGCATATAGCCGAGCCGCCTGCGAGCGCTCCCCTCGCGCCACACCGCGACAGAGACAAGACGAGCGTTTAGGCAAAGACGCGCTCATTTGTTGTATTGTAGCCCGAAATAAAGCGCCTGTACACGCGCGTATGTCGTAGTAAGCACAAGGTGCGGCGAAAAACACTGGTCTGAATGGGCCCTAAGAGTGATCTAGACAACTAAAGTATTAACTATAATGATTGTGGTGATAGCGTATAATAAATACCGTGTTCCGATAATATTCACGGAAACTGATGTTTCCATCTCGAGCATATTATCATGGGCGCATCAAATACACTTACCTTGGTATCTGACAATGATCCTGACCACTCCTCATTATCCCAGTCTTCTGTTGCAGGAAATGAGTCACCAATGTTGTTAGTGGCTGGAAAAATGGTAATATTTAATTTTTTGTACTTATGGTACAAAAGCAGTACAAAATGGTCATGTAGGTTGTGTAATGTCCAGATGTTAAATTGGTTACAAATGTCTATCGACAAATATATTAAATACAAATCAAACCCAAATTTAAAATCTGAGGAATATCTGTAAATATTTCTCTATTGCACCTATCAATATTGTGTTTCACATGAAAATGAATACCTTGTAGTAGAGCAAATACAAGATTGGTAATAGAGCAGACTAAGCTTGGATACATCGCAACAATCGGAGAACAATAGCTAGACAGCAACAGTGGACATCGCCGCGTGGGGTATGTACCGACCGGCGTGGTCCTGGTCGTTCCAGTCGTTGTCAGCGCGCGCGGGCCGCGGCCGCGTGGCGCCGCGCCGGCCGCGCCC
>DWDU01003373.1:0-11667 GCA_018245575.1 Jemadia suekentonmiller
CTGGTGAAACGTGGGAGTGTTCTACACTCCTCTGCCTACCTCTTCGGGGATTACAGGCGTGATGTTACGTTTTTAAAGCATACATTGCTATTTAGTAGCGAAAGAGCCAACAGAATCGAAAATAATGATTATAAAGTTGCCTATATAAAATTATTATAACACTAGATTGATAATGAGTAGGTACTTTAAAAATATGGTTGTAGCAAGGGTCAGTTAACATTCCACTCGGCTTCGAAATTGAACAGTTTATCTTTGTTTTATTGGAGATCGACTATTTATCCTTTAACTGTGAAATATTCTGACTGCACGCGAAAACTATAAACCTTGGTCCATCTACTTAGTAGTTTTGTTATGATACTATGATCAATGATAATGTAGCGCTCCGAACATTCCGCGCGACTCAGTAAATGCGTACGAACTGCGAATGTCTTCATTTGAATACGACAAAGGACTACGAAAGCAGATTTATTTCACAATATACACTTACCTTGAAGATTATCGTCCGCCCTATTGTCTATTACCAATAATAGCAAGGCATTATGCCTCACGCCTGTAATCACCGAAGAGGTAGGCAAAAAAGTGAAGTACACTCTCACGTTTCACCAGTTAAGTTTATGTTCCACTGTGAAATATGGGGTGAATCTTTTGTCATACACCAGGCAGGGAATCCAGAGTTCGAGCCACTACTAGAAAATTCTACTAGAAAACCTAAGAAAAATTCAATATGCTACGGGATCCGCGATTTCAACCCAGTACCTCTTGATCAGCAGTCGAGCTTGCAACTACTTTCCCAACGAAGCAGTCAATATATTAAAAATACACATATACCTAAACAGGTCCTAATAATGTACAGACTGTTATCACGTTTTAATAAGCTTTAGATCGCTTTCTTTAATCTAATGCAGAGCACTGAGTGTGAAATCGTCTGTACGGTGAATAAGAAATACCTTATCTTAAAAATAAAGTAAACTCTTGAAGTAAATCCCGATGCATGACAATAGGCTCACCACCTATTCCATAATGGGACGTAAACGTAACTGGTGAAACTTGGGAATGTTCTACATTCCTCTGCCTACCTCTTCGTGGATTACAGGCGTGATTTTAAGTCTTTTTTTTTTCTTCAAGTAAATTTTGATGTTTTAGTAGTTTACTTGATTGCAATCCCCAAGCCGCATGCCCAGCCTGCGGATTATGAGTAAAAATCCCTCAGGAGAGGCCTGTGCCCACCAGTAGCCGTAAACAGGCTGATGATGATGATGATTTTATTTCACCAAATTGTACTCATGTACACATACAAAAAAGGTTACAGTCACACAAGTTTTATGAATAGATACAAGGTAGTAACCGGTTAATAAGTTTAATGACATAACGAGTCTCGCGAAACGAGAAATGTAGATAAAAGTGGACAAACACGAATACATCAGCGACAGCTTTATACTGAGATTCAGAGCTAAACTGCTAAAAGGACATTCCGAAATAGTGTGCTAAATGATCGAATAATGACATACCTATATTACAATCGATCAAATGACCGATGTTTACACATTGCAAGATAGATATCAATACAGTGGGATATTCGTTTCCCAGACTTTTGCTGCATTTTTATAATTGCACAGAATGAAGTAATCACTCTGTGCAATTATCTCAAAGTACGAATCTCTCCTCTCTAAGTCAAAATCTGAGCTGTATAACATGAAATCCAGAGATGTAAACTTAATGCATTAAATTATAATACTTTAGGCGTCCCCCTATTACGGAAAAAATCCATAGAAGTGGAATAAGCCGTGCAGTTAGTTGAAACGCTGATATTACGTTTAAAATTTAGCATGTCTACGATCAAAATGTCCCCAATCGCAAAGCCCACATTTCCTCCTGTATAACCTCGAATACAATGGAAAATGGAAGCAGTTTATTGGTAATATAACGAGGTCACTAAACGCAAGTAGCTCATTAGTTCCAATCTGAATGTTCCGAATCCGCAATGCGAATACAATTCGTACCAATTTCGTTAATATGATTGGGTAATTAAATTTAATACGGCAAATTTATTGGAATCCGGTAATATCATCATACGCATTCATCGTCGGTCTGCTGTTCACGCTATAGCGCAGACTAAAGTTATAATTTATATTTTAAATGGACGACAATATACTAATAATAATACATATTAATAATACATACTATAGTTATATAATAATACATTTGCAAAATACACAAGAACCAACTAATATCATTGCATTAATCCTGCCTCGAAGGACAAAAAGTACTTGGCACTCGTCTTTCGTGTTTTAGTACTTAATACGCACCATTATTTGGAAAAACATACTGTACCATCTTTAACAAAAAAAAACAAGGTCGCGTCTCAAAAATATCTTCGTTAATACGTCAGTAAAATTCTACATTACAGCAATAAAATATATTTGGATATAATACATTGTGATTAAGGTCAAGTGAAGGTCAGAATTGACGACCACAAGGTATTTTCTCTCTACGCGTAAATTTTTCATTATAAAAAAACTAGTGTCTGTTAAACTATTGATTACTTATTGTTGTACCATCGACAATGATCAATTATTTGTTGTGGTACCTCTGTTAATCAAGGGTTCTTGGATCTGGTGTTATTTTTCAATGCTTCTCAATGCTATATTTCTTATTTATATTTAGGTCCTGTAGGTGTATTATTTTCGTTGTGTTTTTTTAAATTTAATGTACTATTCATCACGCATTTACGCATCATATTTGCCTGCAATAGATTACGAAAATGCAGCAGAATGAAAAAAGAATGTGACACGTTATTCGATTTTATGCAAGGATGTTCAAAGTTAATACTTCGATAAACGTTACAAAATTATAACAACGTTAGGACGAAAACAAAAATATATAACAATGTTATAAAAAGGTTTATAAATAGTGAGAGCGCTCTTGTAATACCTTGAAATTAAATTTATTCAGAAAGAAATCTAGTGACTTGACAAGTATTCTGAAATAGACTACGAGAATAAAATTTTAAATATCAGAGATGTCCATATACAATGATCAATTAAATTCACGTGACCTGCATGTAGTTACGCAACCACATGATCCTATCTACGTAATACTAGAAATAATAAGAATAGTGCTGTGATGCTACTATACGGTATGATTGGAAGATTTTCGAATAATAATTAGAGTTCAATTTACCTATATTATCATGGATCAGCTAAAGTAAAAAAGAGATGAAGTGAAAGTAAAGAGAACTTCCCCCTTTATACTGTAGTAATATCAGTTGCAACGAAAGAGAAAAGTACAAAATTTTAAACCAATTACAAAAACAATTATTCGGTTCCAATTACAGCGGTACATCGCGATACGTAAATGAAAGTGATGATATAAGCTCTGAGAGAAGCACGCGGGCATATGCTTGTATGTTACACAGTCACGCGACAATCTTCTGCTATGATTAACAGAATGTGTGAAGAATGACAGCGCATTTAAATGTAACTAGAAATTTGGTCGTTCACCAACGTCTTCATTTGCATGCTAGGTGAGAACTCAGTTTGAATGCCGTAACTTGTACGCGTGGTTTTTTATTAACTTTTTATTTGGACAATTTCCTTCCGTCACTTATAAATGAATATACAGATTTTTGTGGTAAATGTAAACTTTGTGCTTGTTTCAAAAAAAAGTTGAAAAGTTATCACTGCCAATTGATTTGCTTGGCATTCAAATTCTGCCAATTCTAATAACTCTTACTTTTACTACTAAATACATGCGCATGTATATGTGATATTTTGTAGACCTATATTTAAATAAATTGATGACATTGATGACAGGCAAACAATAATTCTTGTAATAACAAGAAAACATTTTTATACACATTTTTTTTTTAACTTTAGAACCATAAACGAAACATGCTTCTACAATGCAATGTTTCCAAAAGTATAATTAATAATATCCGGATCAGAATAATATTACATGCAGAGCGTCATCTCTCCACAGGCCGTCGTAGTCATTCCCTCATTCACAAAGCTGGGTCACTTTCTCTCACAACCTTGATTTCTTACGCGTCGAGCAGACCCACGTTAAACCGATGGCATTTCTGTCACACAGCAAACACTAAACTTTTACTTTTTCGCAATGGGACTTTCAAAACAGCCCCTTAACTTCTCCCGGCGTTTCATAAGTATAGACGTTATATAAAATATAGTACGTACTAACACGGAAACTTGCGTAATGGCCACTACTTAACACACGTTAACATCTAGTCATTTTCACTTCCAATATTATCGTAATTTGAAAATAATTATTAATGACTCACCGGTTTTCGATATTTTTAAGATCCAAAAGTAATAATTACAAAGTCACAAAACACGCACAAATATAAAGAAAAGTTTGAAAAGAAAATCAAAAAGGTCACTGTCACTATGTTGGCGCGGAATTTCGCGCCCAAACACAAACACTTTCTCTTATTTTTTTCGTTGATAGTTTTCGTTCAAAAATAAAATGAGACCAAGGATTGTATCGGACGTTCCGCCACGTACGTTGCGAGCCGTGGCTTTACCGGCTGTGGTCAGTCGCCGCTCGTGTTGTTTACACCCGGACTCGCTGAGACGTGAAACCTGCCTAACCGATTATAGGAAAACATGGCGATCCAAACTGCATTTCCGCAGTAAGCCGTTCATTTCAAAACGGCGGCGTAATAATTATATTAACCAACAGTATGTTCGCGGTGAACGTGTTGCAATGTCTTGTCTGTTTTCGCAAGTACGTGTGGGTAGGCATAAATAACCAAGAACTGGAAGAGTACTAGCTTCTACTAGGCTTATATTATGTTGTAAAATAGATAATAATGATTAATTTGAACCTTAAAGCTCAATAAGCTTAAAGCGCAATAAGCTCGATAAAGATTCATTTAAATCAATTTTTGTGTAACCTCATAACTTAAAACGTAACAATTTGTTGCTTGACTAAGCCTGTTTACTGCGGAATACTTTAATGTTTATTTTTATAACCACGTGTATTTAATTCTTTGAATCATTTCTGATGATATTCCAACAGGCGCATTAATTTGCCACAAAAGAGACAAAATGAATTGCTCCACAACTTCAAGCACAATTTTACTTTTCTCATTATACAGTTAAATTATCTTCACTATTCATTATCAGATTTGGTTATTTGAAAATACTCATCTACAGCGTTAACATTTTCGCCCTAAACCAAGTCGTAAAGAGGAAACTTTCTAAACTATTTCTGGTATATTGTCCTCTCAATTTCCTTTTGTAACCGGTTTGAGTTGCATTCGTAGAAACAGGTAAGGTTGTACACACTCAAACTGCAGTTGATTCTATTCATAAGTAATGCTTTGAGTAGGTTAAGTTATGTTATTACTGCTCTGAATACTAAATCAATAATTCACATGCGTAACTGGCATCATTATATGGTCATGCCGCAGCAGATTTATTATTGAAAAAAGCAAAATTATAAAGTAAATAAGTCGACAACAGTCACGATTAATCTCTACCCCACATTGATCTGTAACTGATCCTGAACCGTAGTGTAGAAATAGGTCCGAGGTTTATTAAAATGTAGGTACAGATGTTTCTGAACGGTAATTAAACTGCTACAAAGAGATATTATACCAGAGTAGAATAGACATTGACAAAAAACATCGAAGTTTATTTTCGATGTAATGCATCGGAAAGTGGCGTAGATGTAATATCGAAATTTGCAAAAATACATCGATATTATCCGTATATCGATGTTTTATTGTATGCCAATCACGGCATCGAAAAAAAAATAGGTATTTATGAATCATGTAGACTTGGTAAATGGGACAAAAATATTACAAACATTTTAGTTCTTACTTTTTCTTCTTCGATGCATCGAATAATAAACATCGATGTATACTCGATGTTGAAGTATTAACAATATGTTTTATAAACACTCGATGTATATCATTCATCCCTATACCAGAGATTGTAGTCTCCACAGTTGCACTAGAAGCTGTCGCGCAGAGACGCTTTCAGACATACCTATATATAAATATAATATACACATACGATATACGTAACATCACGTCTGTAATCCCCGAAGAGGTAGGCAGAGGAGTGTAGAACACTATGGAATACATTACGGAATAGGTGGTGAGCGTATTTCCATATATCGAGCACATGTCATGACTCTGAGCTAGAAAATTAGAAAAATCTAATGTACTCGACTTCTTAATACGCGAACCTTAAATAGGTGACCAAATAAGTTTTAATTATTACATTTCAAATAATAACAATTATTAAATGGCAAATCATCATAACTATCAGCCTATTGCAGTCCACAGATGGACATAGGCCTCTCACAGGTCCATAAACCCCATGCTGAGGATTCGGGTCGGGATCGCAGAGCACACCTTCTCGCACCTCCTACGGTGTTGCCTATAGGCGGCCAGGTCATTTAGATATGTCTGGCTATAAACTGCGATCTACCAGCGCCAGGTTTAGTTGCTTGTATCAAATGGGAAATGCTACTAATTATTTCGGTTACTAGTTACGTACCCAATTTGGAAACTTATTGTTTTAACTATAACAAACTAAGACGATGATTCACTTCTTAGGTTTTTATGAACGTATAATTCATGATAAACGTTGGATTTATCAATTAGTAAAGTAAATTTGATCTCGATATGTACACGTTTATCATTATTACACATAAAGACATTTAAGAATATACTTAATTGAGTAGTGTATTTTAAAGTAATCTTTGCATGAAAAGGAAAACGCTATGGAATATAAGTGTCAAAAAAGTCAATTGTAAAATAAAATGTCAAGTGACACTTAATAGGTTAGAAAGTTAGAATATTAGTATACAACTATACACGAATAATAATACGCATTCATTTATTAAATAGTTATTATCCTTTTATTACAACATAAAACAGATATTCTATCAATATGGCACTGTTTGGGCTAGTTAGAAAACGAGCTATGAGTATGCGAAATTATTTATACAATGATATTTTATTTAGTTACTAGTATTATTAAATTTAGCGATATTAAAATATTTACAGATTTGATTACACAGCGAAGTATGCTGCTGAACTCAAGAACATCGAGCGGTATATCAATAAACGACGATGAGCCTATAGCTATGGATAATCCATACCAAAAGGAAAGACGTTTATGCATTCTATGTAAAATGAACATAACGCCGGATTATAAAAACTATAGACTTTTATCGCAATTCCAAAGCCCATATACAGGAAGAATATATGGCAGACACATAACAGGTCTCTGTAAAAAGAAACAAGAATTAGTAGAAACTGAGATAACCAAAGCACAGAATTGTGGTTATATCCCCTACTATTACAAAGAGAAGGCATTCTTGAAGGATCCCAAGCTGTTCGATCCGCAGAACCCTATTCGTTCGCATCGTTTTTAAACAATGTTTTAGTTAGTGTAGCAATTGTATTTACAACTTATTGTGTATTTTAGCTTATTGTGATTAATAAAATAATTCATTAGATATTCAAGACTGTTTTTAATTGATAAGACATTCCAGTGCATGTATTGGATAAACAGAGATTTAATATGAAAAAAAAAGTCAAAATTCAGTTCAACATGGGTCTATTATTACTTTCAAAACACTTATCGTAAAAAATTAAATATGTGTATTACTTTTCACAGACATTTTGTAAACCTAGTCCTATTGCTATGAATAATATTTAGTCAATAGTAGTCTAATACTTAGCTAATTCTAATAGTCAATATAATATACTATATTGTACTGACATGAAGCTATTCAGAATTTGTCCTCTATGGAAGGTAAAACACTGTACTGCAACCCTTGAGGTTAATACTCAAAGATTATAATGATATTGTGGTATATTTCAATTGTCAAACCAGGAATACATTCAATTCTTACTAGGATAAAATATTTTCAAAGAACAGAAATCCATGTGTCCACATAAATATCACAGATTTCATGTGATGTGTGATTTCTTGTCACCCTCCCTCATCCTCAAATTCAGTGTGAAGTATCATATTACTAAACTTAAGACACTGGGTGACTGAAAGATATGATCAGATACATTAATTCTTATTAAACATATGGTGAATATCCAATTGAGTTCACCCAAGCTTACACCAGTTGACCCATGTGTAGCAGTGGGAACTTGGCATGTTACTGCATATCAGCGTATGAAAATTTTATAGCAATAAAAGATTTCTGCTGTAGCCTGAACATATTGCATAACTTATTGGACTCAATTTTCAATCAAATACATTTAATATACTAATGATTAATTTAATTAAACAAATGAATAAAAATGTGAATATATCATAACATTACACCCTTATTTCCTTGATGGGGTTGGCTAAGGAGTGTAGCACTCTTAAATTATAATTTAAATGCAGACAATAGTACATTAGTATCATCTGGAGTGATAAAACAATCATTCTCAGCATCATACCCAACTAATTCAGCTGGTATTCTCAAAGTTTGCAATATCTCTGCATATTCCATATTTTGTTGATCTGGCAACTTTCTTTTCATTAAATCGAGCAACTCTATTAGTGCATCCTGGCAACCTTTTTGCCATTTCTTTATAAGGCTTCTTAATTCTTCTGTGTCAATGGACATAGCTTTAGCTAAGAGCAGTTTTTTCTTTCTCTCTATTCGGGCTGTTAAATCATCAATATCTTTTTGTGTAATAGATCCTGTAGATTTTGATTTTAAAGGTTTTATTACTTTGTCGTAAGATGTTTTTATTAAGATTGTTTTTTTGTCCATATCTTCTAGGGAACTCTGAGATTCAACAAGATAATTAATACTGTTCATTTCTTTAACAGACTTTGGAGTTAAATCAATGACATTAAAAGTATTCTCAGTACCTGGTTCCTTTTTTAATATGCTTAAGGGGATATCAGGCTTAGAGTTGGATTTGTCAGTTGGGTTTGCTATTTTATTTTGTGTTTCTTTCTTATCAGCTTTAAGTATCACATTTTCAATTACAACCATACATTCTTTGATTAAATTACTTGGACCTTTCTGCTTGGGCTTTGTGGATTCACATATTACTTTAAAATTACTATCTGTTTGTGAGATTTTTGGAGATATTTTACTTTTACTTTTAGAGTTTGTTTTATAAAGTTTGGATACATTATCTTCATATGTCTGTTTAATATCTCTAGATACTTTTTCTTCTTCATATATGGACAAGGTTTTGGTAAGTATTAGATTATTTGATTCTTCTAAGTTATTTATTTGATCATTTTCTAAGGAATTTAAAATACTCTTAGATAGCTTTCGTGGTATTTTTGTCTGTCTACAAGGTGTTTTTGTTATGTCATTGATTTCATTATGTGTTTTACAAGATTGTGGAGTACTTGAATTAACATCAATGGAATCATAACATTCTACAATTGTTTTACAGTTTTCTGACAATATCCCACTATCATCACATTTTTTTCTCTTTCTAATGTATTTATCATTTTTTATATCAGGTGTAGAATTTTGCGTAGACAACGGAGATATAAATGGAGACGATCCAAGTCTTTTCCACTTTTTTGATAATCCTACCCTTCTACACGGAGTCAATAAAGATTTACTGATCCCACCGGGCGTTTTCGGTGACTCTGTTTTATCACTAATTGGTGACACACCTTGCATGGTATTTTCCATTCGTATTAAATTAATATATATTGGTTATTGGTATTGGACCAAACTTTAAACAATTGACTTAAGCTATTTTCTTAAATGTCAAAAATTTCCCGCCATTTTATGAAATATGTTAGCGCAATCTAATAATCGTTTCAATTAGATAAAGAGGTTTATTATATAATTAAACATTAAAACAGCTATAAATCTTCAATAAAAAAACTTTTATATATTCTTGACGAATACAGGGAAATATATTGAATGAATAGTATATGACTAACTACTTTTTCATTTCACAATTTCACTTTTGACATACGCGTCAAATGTCACCAAAATTTTAGTCTATGAAAAGTTACCTATTCGCTGACCGATTCGTCTGTGCTGCACTGCTCATTTCCAAAAAGGCGCGTAGCTTAGCGCTCACAAAATAATTAGTAAACGATTAACCCCGTGCCATAGTTCTTAAGTGGAAGTGAAAGGAATATTCTTACTTGTAATCATAAATATTACATAATGCCTTTACTGAGATTGACTTCGGGAAGTTTTGGTCAGCTGCGCACTTTGGCGACGTCATCGGCCCTTGGGAAGAGAGTGAAAACATTCGCCGTTTACCGATGGAACCCCGATGAGCCCGACAAGAAGCCTTTTACTCAGAACTATCAAGTAGACCTCGACGATTGTGCGCCTATGGTTCTTGACGCATTACTGAAAATTAAGAACGAAATCGACCCGACCCTCACCTTCAGACGATCCTGTCGTGAAGGTGTGTGTGGATCTTGCGCGATGAACATCGACGGTACCAATACTCTCGCATGTATCAGCCACATCGATCAGAACCTGTCGAAGCCCACTAAAATCTATCCTCTGCCTCATATGTACGTAGTAAAGGATTTGGTGCCGGATTTAACGAATTTCTACCGCCAGTACCAATCCATAGAACCATGGCTGCAACGCGACAACGAGGCTGTAAAGGGCAAGGAGACCCAACTACTACAGGATGTAGAAGATCGTGCCAAACTTGATGGTCTTTACGAATGTGTGCTATGCGCTTGCTGCTCTACCAGCTGTCCATCTTACTGGTGGAACGGAGACAAGTACCTTGGACCAGCTGTTCTTATGCAAGCATACAGGTGGATAATTGACTCTCGAGATGATGCCACCGCCAAACGTCTATCAAAGCTTAAAGACACATATTCCGTATATCGTTGCCATACAATTATGAATTGTACTCACACTTGCCCAAAGGGTTTGAATCCGGGTCGTGCTATTGCTCAGATTAAGACCCTTCTATCAGGTATGGTGAAGAAACAGGTACCTATCATGGACCCAGCAGGTCTAGCGAAACAATCAGTGCAGAATTAGATTTAAAAATGAAACCGACCTCCCTAACATCTGGGCTTCATGAAGTAGATTACATTATTAAGCAAAAATATTAATTATGCATATTGACTCAATAATTAAATCAATGACACGAATATGGAAATTGCATGTACATATGACAATATTGATATTTAAAACCTCGTACTGACTATAAAATTACTGTCATTGTTTCAACTTGACTGTAATTGAATTATGTTTAATTACATTTAAAAAATCCTTATTTCTTTATTACAGTTCATGGTTACTATCTTAAGTCCTTAATAATGAACTGGCTAGCAACAAACTTCAATATTTTTCTCAGCAGCTCTTTGATGGATTTGTTGTTAGGCTTAGTAAATACATATATTCACATCAATACTCATTTAACAGTTGTGGTTTCATAGTGATATTTTTCCGATTGCATTATATTGTGCAATGTATTATTTTTTAATGTAATAATATTTAAATGTAATTAAACCTGTTGGTTTAACAGGAGTTGGGAGTACAACACTAAAAATCTATATAAAAATTGCTGCATCATATACCTATTCAAAAAAAAATTATGTACCTTTAACTGAAACAGGTTTTTATATAAATGGCACTCTTGATTATGCCACATAGATTTATTGACTAGTTTCAGCTATATATATGTATTGATGAAAAGCCAAATTAATAACAATA